>JASSUY010037368.1:0-83407 GCA_032466535.1 Forpus xanthops
GGTTGGACAGAGCCTTGGGTGGCATGGTTTAGTGGGAGGTGTCCCTGCCCATAGCAGGGAGGTTGGAACTAGATGATATTAAGGTCCTTTCCAACCCCAACTATTCTATGATTCTATGACTTTTTCAAGACACCCATCAGAAGCCTTGATCTCCCATCTTTGGCAGATGTTTTTGAAAATCACATGTACAAAACATGGGAAGCAGCTGGGTGTGCACCTTAGTCTGTAAGTCAGCCACTTCCTTCCCTGCTCAACACAGAGGGGTAATGTGCATCGTTAAGGGAGATGAATGTCTATGACCACTGCAGAGCTGTCAATTACCACTCCTGAGAGCTGACACTTGCTGGAGGCTTGTTGCACAGTCCTGCAAGTTAATTGGTGTGGTTCTTCTCAGCATCTCCCTGTGCCCACTGGGGAAGAGCCCAGCCTGTGATGGGCTTAATACCAGCTGTTCCCTTCATGTCTTGTCATGTCTCCAGGAGGGTTATTTACACATAATGCTTGAAGTACCAGAAGTCAGTGGAGTCTTTTCTTCTTGTTTGTGTGCAGGGAAGTGTAGTAGTAAACCAGGAAAAGTTAGTTGCTACTTTGGCACAAGTGCAAAAAATAGAAAGTGCACTGCAGTGCATTTGGACCACAGTTTTTGGCAGGAAAAGGGCAGTTTATCTGGGATGGTAAGCAGAGATAAGCACAATGTCAGTGTGAAAATACTGAGGAATTTCTATTATTTGCAAGCTTGAATTTTGCAGGGCTCAAATTCAGAAACTCAACCCCTGTTGCTAATGCCAAGATACCTTTTTTGACTAAGAATATTCATTTTGCCTTCGTGTTCACTTCACACTGGTACTACAGAAAACTAATGGCTGAGTGTCAGCTCAGAGGTAAGATAGCCAGGTGCAGACTGATGGGCATCATCGTCCTGTCTTCCCAAGCACCACAGGCACAGTGGGAGAGAGGCAGAAGGGGTAGCAACAAACACTTTAAGCTTACTGTATTTCATCATTGGGTCTCAGCTCTGCTCTGAAGGGACTGGAGTATGACAGTAATTTGGTTTCCACTAGTCATTTGTCAAACTTGGCTTTGCTTATAAAGCTGTCAATAAAAGTCAGCAATTACAATGGCATTTTTTGTTGTCATGTGGATGGCAGGAAGTGCCTGGGTCCATGGAAGTTGAATAGGAACAAGGAGCTCAGAAAAGAAAGGCTTTGGATGTCATTATGGAGCTCCTAAGAAATCAATTCACCCCAGAGTATCTTAGGTTTTCTTTTCACAAGATGATTGTTTTTTAAAAGCCATGTTGATTTTTATAGTGGTGGCACTCAACCTTTACAGTCAAAGAACTACTTTGTCACCAAGTAAAGCTGAAAGTGCTCCAAAGACCATAATGATCCACTTGTCTGCCTGGATTTCGCTTTGATGTGGCCACGGTTTCCGGAAGAAACAGCAGTGCTGTTGGGGTGCCACCCAGCTCAAATTGAAGATGACAACCTCCTGTACGAAGATGTTGAGAAACACTGAAGGGAACAGCTGGGCTGAACACCACTGCCACACAGTGCCTGCATTGATTACAAATTCTAGTATGCTGTGCCATCTTGAGAGCACAGGGATATTTATTTCCAAGCTACAGCAGAGGCACATCTATTGCTTTGGAAGCTTTTCACACCCTTTTAGATGTGTACTGCTGAATAAAACAACTCAAAGCAAATAAGGTAGAAAGGGCAAATTCCTTGCTGCTTTTCACTTACCGGTATCAACCAAGAAAACACCATAGTTGTTATGCAGATCGGAGCTCTCTGGACAATTCTCTATTCCAGCCTTATAGACCTCTTCTGCTTCCTTAAGCCGTTCCTTAAAAGAGAAGGAGATTTCTTAGCCATGGCAGAAAGAGTGTCAGCATAATTTGCTGTATGCAGAGCTCAAGGTCCAAGCCCACTGCACTGTCTAGGAGGCCAGAATTATACCCCATGGCATGGATGTGGTATAGCTGCCACCTGCTACCCCAGAGCAATTCAAACAGCCTTCCTCCATACATTTGCAATTGGAGTTACCTATGAAACAAAAATTATAGCTGGAAAAGGTGGCTCTGGTGCAATGACAGTGAGCCCCAGCTGGGCATGCACCCAGACAGGTAATACACAGCGACAGCGGTCGTGTTGGTTCTGCTGAGAAATATCTGTCATCTGGGAGCTGATATATTTTCATTTATTTCTTTAATGAGCATCTCGCTGGCTAACTTTTCCCCTCTGCAGCTCTGCTATTCTATCCCTAGGCAGCAGGGAAAATATAAGGAGTGAAAGCTTGGTGTGTGTGATGCCTGGGGGATGGGGAGCTGTACAGGGAGACAAGAGAAGCTGGAGGAGGATGGATGGCAATGAAAGAGTGTGGAAAATTTGACAGATCCAGATTAAAACCAGGCGTTGTCAATGCATGAGATGTAGCTCACTGGGATTGATGGGATGTGCCACCACAGTGATTCCCAGATGCACTGAGCCCTTACATTTTGCATGGATTTAAAGGGCATTTCTTGGTGCTGAGAATTTCTGGAAAATACAGAACTTTTCTTTGGGAACACCCTGCCTATAGAAGGTGTCCCAGAGGCTCTTTGCTCTCTACCTGAGCTACAGGCAGCCTGGTCCTGACATGAAAATTAGGTGTCTCGTTTGGATAAACAGCAATTTAATAAGCTTTCCATTTCTCTCCAGCCAGCCAGAGCATTCCCACCACCTGCATGCTCACTAGTATGGGTTATCATAGTCTTCCTCCCCTCCCTAACCTCAGAGGCTCGCTGTTGCATGTATTTATGGAAGGAGACTGTGAACAGCAGAGACAAGCAGAGTGCAGAGGGGTATCAGGCAAGCCTCCAGCACCAAAGATGCTTTCTTCAGTCTTTTCCTTGCCATGGAGTGGCAACAAACTCCAGAGACTCCTGACAATGCTCCCAAGCAAAATCAGCCATCTGTGTCTCCACTGTGGAGGCCCACGAGCCACCAAAGCAAATGTCCTGCTTGGGAGCTGAACCTAGCTAAAATAAAGGGTTGGTTCACTTCCAGCTATGGACTGTGCTCTCCTCAAGCCCTACAAATCCTAGAGCCTCTGGGGCTTTCTCTGGATTTAAATGGCGTACCTGATGGCAGCTTTTGTTCTGTAGCTGATTAAATGTGTGGGCTCCTTTCTTACCTCGTATTTCAGAACTGGGGAGCTGGAATTAATCGCATTGGAAGAGTATGACTTGATGAAAGCGCACAGCTTGCCATGGGTAAGTGCTTTCACATTTACATGATAAAGGTCAGCCAGCAGAAAAGATAGTGTGTGATAAAACACAGAAACACATTTTTTAAAAGTGCTTAAGTTTGGACATTTTGGATATATTTATGTGAATCTGACATCATTATCCTGAGGGGTCAAGAAAAGTGTAGCTATCATCAGCATTGACTAAAATGAAGAGCAATTTCTTGAGAAAGCATCTGTGTTACCAAGACATTAACCAGCATATTTTCAAAGATTTCTGTATTACTTTCTTTTCCTCTGATTTTAATGTTCAGTCAAGGAATGTGGCTTTGTGTGCACATATGTCAGTTTTCTTCCTTTTATTAACTGGCCATAAACCCAATCTTTAAAACATGGAAGGGCTGTGTTAAACTGGATTAGCAGTGTCCCATTGCAAAACAACATTCACACTCACTAATACTGAGCACTTTTAGCATTTTCATCATGGCTGCATTGCTTTTTTGGCATCTGCATGCCTCAGGCTCAGCACAGAGTCTGGGATCATTTCTCTAACAAAGTGTTTACATTGAGCACAATCAGAAATTGGGATGGGTGGGACCAGCTTTTTGTGCTGGAGCTTTCTCTCTCACAGCATCTCTTCTTCTTGGAAGAAATGTTCTAAATTCATCAAGGTTTGATTCTCATTAACAGTTTATAATGCCACTCCCGACGCTCATGAAACATTCATCAACCTCACAAAATGCAGAAGATTGGCTTAAAAAAGTATGAGATTTTTATGATATTAAAAATATTATGCATGTGAGGATCTCTAAGTTGAACTCCAACGGGTTTAAGACTGGTTTTTCATAGCTCAATTTTCAAACAAACATTGGGAAGAAGGCGCTATTCAAGTACATCAGAGGAAATCCTGGGGACCCAGAAGAGTTGTGAAAACAGCAAAAAAAATGTTTCATTTCTGATATTAGCACCATTGCAGTTATAATGGAAAACAAGGAAAACAACAACACATGACCAAATTACAAGACCAAGTAGAAAAAGCTGTAAGAAGAGCAAGCCTTGGGTGACATGGTCTAGGGTGAGGCATCCTTGCCCATGGGCACGGGTTGGAACTCAATGACCTTAAGGTCCTTTCCAATCCTAACCATTCTACGATTCTATGATTCTGTGATAAAAGGCACAAACAAGACAAACTTTTTCATACAATGTGGTGGTAGTTTTTTTCCATGTCAGGTCCAGCTTCAGAATCAACTATCAAAGAGAGAAGAGGGCAATTACATCGAGTTGCAGGCTAATTCTGTGGCACATGAGACATTTATTTTAGGAACACTTTTTACACCTGCAGGAAGAAAGGGCCAATAAGCCTTATTTTGGATTCATCACCCTTAAGATAGGGGGGAACATGCTGTGTGGGACCAACCAAGGTAATCCTGGCAATATCTCACAGAGCCACATCCACGTTTCCTCCTTTCATATCCTTAGTGCAAAGCTGGAGGAGTAGCAGTTTGTCATGGGCATGGTCATCTCATGTGAGTTATTTTAATGCGCCATTTATGACACTTTAGGCCCTTTCTGTCACATCCCAGCATTTACTGCAGAAACCGCATGGTATCACAGATACCCTTCATCTGTGAGACAGGCACTGGGCCACAAGTAGACAGAAAGACACATTTTAGACATTTTGGACATGATTGCTTTGACAAAGAGGGAAACCCAAAACTGAAAAACGGGATCCTGTCATCATCCTTTGGGCTGAAGATACCAAAACTTCTACCCTTTCCCCTTCAGGAAGCACACAGCATTAGGATTTGATTCTGCAGCCCACAGCCACAAACAGCAGCACGTGTTTGTAGGGCAGCCCCTACTGCAGTCACAAGGATGAACGTGCGAGGCAGAAGCTGCACAATCAGGTAGTCATTCACTTTGGCTGAATGTGAGAAGGTGTTAAAAGCCTGCAGGAAACAGCTATTTTCTGAGGAAATTGTACTATCTTTTTTCACTACCACTTACACAAAAGGGTGAACAATCTATATGAAAAGTAGATTAATTATTTCTGGACTTATTAATGGCATTTGCTTTGGGCAGAAGGTCTAAGGGCTCTATAATCATTTTATTGCTCTGTTAAACTTACAATCAATGGTTCTAACTAATAAATTCCATTAATATTAAAACCAGGTACTACTGTGAAGGCCTCATTTCCTATACTTGCAGAAGACTCTTTATTGACAGGTTTATTCAAAACATAGTTCCCATTCAGTGAGTCTGTTCTTTCAATTCATACACTGTATTTCTATGCCTGTGTAGCTGACATTGATAGTATTTAAATGTTTCATAGAATCCTGGAATGATTTGGATTGGAAAGGACCTCAACATGATCCAGTTCCAACTCCTGACATGGGCAGGGACACCTTCTACTAGATGAGGCTGCTCAAAGCCTCATCCAGCCTGGCCTTGAACACTGACACGGATGGGGCAGCCACAGCTTCTCGGGGCAACCTGTGCCAGTGTCTCACCACCCTCACAGTAAAGAAAGTAATTTGAAAGTAATTTAAAAAGGAAAATAAAATAGCACATTTTTTAGTAATCCACATATATCATACATGAGTTTTGCAGAGTGCCTACATCATTAAAGAAGCCTAAATGAGAACAAGATCTCTGCTTACAGTTTTGCTGAAATTTATCCACTTCCCTTATGGAGAGGTTTCACTAACCAGGTCAACGGAAAACAGTGAAATAGGATATATTGCTGCTTTATCTGCATTTGCATTTGGCAATCTTTATAGAAAGCTTTAGCACACCATGCTATGGAGCAGTTAGATTTGAAAGCTGGTGCAGAAAAAAATGAGTTTTCAAAGGTTTGTAGAGGTGTGCTGGAGCTGTGCAGTTATGAGGACCTTGTCACCCAACCCTGTATCCCTAAACTGGAGCCACTGGTTATGGCCAAAGCCAGTGGGAACGATGCCCAAAGCACGGCACCCCTCATCTCCTACTGCAGGCACTGAGAAAAGCAGGGCTTGGTGGTCTTAACATGGGCACCCACAATTTATGGCTTCTTCTGAACTCAGACATTTTGTGCTTTGACTTCTTTTTCTCCATGGGGGTAATATTTCACCTCACAGGGACCTTGTAGAAATAAATTACCTAACTACAGGGAGTACGGACAGCCTCAAGTAATGAGCGTGGGGAGCAAGCCTGAGAGGAAATGAGTAATCCTTCCTCCAGAGCACAGCCTTGGCCATGCACAGTAAATAAGGCCTGGGGGCATATACTGAACAACGAGGTTAAATAAAATATTGAACAGCTGTTCATTAAGAGCAACATAAAGCTAGTGAGCCTTCCCATCCCCTGTATGTGATCATCTGCCACAGTAATGAAGGGCCATATCCCGATGCATACATGCAAGGGGCAGAATTCAGGCTGCAGAGCCCACCTGGGTTTTGTCATTTCCTAGCTTTGTGGTGATGTATTATGAAATCTCCAAGTTACTGTCGTGGTTTAAGCCCAGCTGGCAACTCAGAACCATGCAGCTGCTCACTCACTGCCCCTCCTCTTCCCTCCCCGCTCCTGAAAGGATGAGAAGGAGAACTGAAAGAATGCAACTCCCAAGGGTTGAGATAAGAGCAGCCCAGTAACTAAGGTATAGGGCCAAACCACTGCTGCTACCATCAATAATAATAATGATAAGGGAGATAACAAGGGAAGAGAATACAACCGCTCACCATTCACTGGCCAATACCCGGCCCAACCTGAGCAGCTATCTGGGCCTGATGGGTAACTCCCCCCAGTTTATATACTGGGCATGATATGCTGAGGTATGGAATACCCCTTTTTCCTGCTGACTTCCTGTGCCCCTCCTCACTGGCAGAGCATGAGCCTGAAAACGTCCTTGATCAGAGTCAACATTACTGAGCAACAATTAAGAACATCGGTGTTATCAGCAGTGTTCTCAGATGAAAGTTAAAAACACAGCACTGCACCACCTAGTAAGAAGGAGAAAATAAAACCTGCTCTGGTTGAACCCAGGACAGTTATCTACGTAGACGTGTGTCTGAGGGGGAAGTGCTAACCTATTCTGCTGTCACAACAAAGTACAATGGATTAAGACTTCACCATAGACACGGGGAGCTGCAGAGAGGGTGTTTACTCACAACTTCAGCAGTGATTTAATTCAGAGCCACATCATGTGAGTGTAATTACTCACTGCAAATCAATTGCTTCCCATCTTGAAAAAGTCATCTCTAACGCAGCCTGAGAGCTCTCTGCAGACAGTGGGGGACCCATGCATGCGTGGAAGGCTAGGGTGCTCTGCTGAGATGTGCAGGAGGTACTGCAACAGCACTGCATACACACGAGCAGAAGGCACGAGAGCTCAAGTGATCACCATTACCTGTTCGGCTAGCAGCGAGGCCAGGCTCGAGTAAGCATCTGCAAATTCTGGGCCATACTTAATGGAGTCTCGCAGTAAGATCACAGCTTCCTCCTTCTTTCCTTGGGACCTGCATAACAAGGAAGGACGGAAAGAAAAAAACATTCCTGTAAGCACAGGTTTAGGTCATCCTGTTGATTAACTACTTTAAAGAGATGTGAAAGTCCCCAGCTTGATCTTTTCAACAAAACCTAAATGATTCACTTGTGCATTCTCTCCACAGTGTGTAACTCCTCAGTCCATCACTGTTTCCATATGTTATTCTCAGGGGCTGGAAGAACATATGCTTTAATGAATCTGCTGTTTGGTCTTCTATTCTGGTGTCTGTCATACTGAGCACTACATGATGATCCTAGTGAAGATCACTGCCCAAAACAACTCATTCCTCAGCCCCACACACTGAAGAACAAAAGGTATTTTTATTGCTTGCTATCAGACAAGCAGTATAGGCCACATGCTCTGTCTGTTGAGTCATAACCACTAGATTTTGTAAATTTCCCCAGTGCTACCATATCCTCTCAATATTTATGGCAAATATATTGCATTCTTACTCATTTATCCCATCAGGAGTTAAAGACACGTAAAAGGATAAGATAACAAAAGTGTCCACAGGCATGAAGTACTATGCAAGACCCCCCCCATCAATGTCCTTGGGAAGCCACATGCCCTACAGGAAGGGATGCTGTCAGGGTAACAACTAGCTTGCAGTCAGCTTCTGAAGGTTTGGCCCCACTCATGTCACTGAGGTCCTGGGAACAAGACATTTGCTCACACCAACCCGGCTCACATCAGTAGGTTGGTGACACCAAAACATTTGCATTTTCCTACAAATCCCCTGCATGTTCCTAGACAATGAGTGCTGTTATAGAGCCACTTAAGACTTAGTTAAATTATACTTTGAAATTAAAATACTGCTAAGTTAAATCTGCCTGGGACCTCCAAATAATTCCTTAGTAAGTCAGTCATTAGGCTAAAGTAGTCTACTCTTCATATCCTTACATGAACAGAGATAGCTGAGAGCTGGCTATGCTGATGTGCTAGATTTTTTTCCAGACTTGCTCTGAATTTATTACCATGGAAAACAACATAAAAAACTGTCCTCAACATAAAAAAGACATGGAACTGTTGGAACAAGTCCAGAGGAAGGCCATGAGGATGATCAGGGGACTGGAACACCTCCCCTATGAAGATAGGATGAGAAAGTTTGGGGCTGTTCAGCCTGGAGAAGAGAAGGCTGCATGGAGACTCCATAGTAGCTTTCCAGCATCTGAAGGGGGCCTATAGGGATGCTGGGGAGGGACTCTTCATTAGGGAGTGTAGTAAGAGGACAAGGGGTAATGGGTTAAAACATAAGCAGGGGAAGTTTAGATTGGATATAAGGAAGAAATTCTTTACTGTGCAGGTGGTGAGGCACTGGAATGGGTTGCCCAGGGAAGTTGCAAATGCTCCATCGCTGGCAGTGTTCAAGGCCAGGTTGGACAGAGCCTTGGGTGGCATGGTTTAGTGGGAGGTGTCCCTGCCCATGGTAGGGAGGTTGGAACTAGATGAACTTAAGGTCCCGTTCCAACCCTAACTGTTCTATGATTCTACGATTTCATGAAAACAGAAAAGGTTTCCTGAACAAAAATCTGAGGATGTTTATTTATTTGAGCTACATTTCTCCAGTATCTCTGTGTATTTCTCTCCTTCGAAAAATGAGGTTTCATGAATAAACTCCTAAGGATGCTTAGCTGGACTGGAACTTTTCCTTGTGTTGGTTGTAGAAAGAAAATGAATAGCAGTAATTTTGTTTTTTTTCTTTACAAAAGGAAACAAAAGGCTTTGGGACACAAAATATGTGAACACCTTGCTGCTTTGGCCTTAGATTTTACCTGAATGACATGGTCAAGTAACCAGATCTTATTTATAAGGTGCTGATAAGACATGCGGCTTTGCAGATTTTTCCCCTTTTTAGTGTGTAGCTGGAAGAATATCTCGCCTGTGCATTAAGCTAAGTAAAGCCAGTTGTGCTGGTCTTTTTCTTCTTCCAGCGGCGTTCCATATGAATTACATGAATGAAGCAAAACCAAATAAATAACCACTTTTCTCCTACACTAATTAGAGACCAGCTAGCTTGTCCATTTATAAAACTTTTGGCTACGGTTTCGTGACACGTTTTTATAAATCAAAACCAGGTGACTGCTTTATAAAGGTATTGATGTTTGGCAAAAAAACCTAGGAAATGCCAGCTACAGAAATAAAAGGATTAAGTGATCCACTCAGCAGCAGTAAAAGTTCCCATTACCCATAAGCATGCACTCTGAACATGGGGCAGCCCCCTTAATTACTTTTTTTTTTTCCCAAATGGCCTTTCTTTCTTTTTCCTTTTGATCCAAGAACAATGTTTGTCTCCTGAAAGTGGGGGTAGAGAGGGAAAGATTAAGGCATCTTTTTATGTGACAGACTGAATTACATTAAAAGAAGCAGATCCAGTAGTTTCTCAGAGGGCTTAGGCCTGTAAGATACCAAGCGATCTGGCCAAGCACTTAAACGCATACTTAACTTTTATGTATGCAAGTTGAAAATTAATTACCAGCTGAAGTGCTTTTCTGGATCAAGGCCAATACTTTGCAGGATCAAGGCTGTGGCTTTTATAAATCTCCGGCAGTTTGGGAGAGCACAGAGAATTGGAGGAACAGTCATATACGCTAATTTACCATAAACTGGGGATCTGGAGCAGGAAAAGCTAGGCATATTTTATATGTATATGTATACTTTCACTATGACACAGAACAAATTCAACTGATACGAGAAGCCTATGATCACTCAATCTGATTTTTCTCCAAATACCTTGCCTTACAATGCCCTCTCCTGACTTCCTCTTCCACTCGCGCTCTCAATCTGCCCTCTATGATCAGCATGCTCGAGCTCAGAACAAGAAAAAGCTCTTTCCACTGGTAGCATCTCTTCCATATTTTTGTGAATGCCTCACAGTTGGACAAGCACCAGTTTAAACCACTCCACAGAAGTCTGATGTTGAACACAGTTGTGTGTGGGCCCTGGAGCAAATTTCACTTGCAATGTAAAGAGTAACCAAGGAATTAGTGCTGTAGAGAATATTTTAACTGTCAAGATTTGTTTTATTTCGTAAAGTTAGTTCCGTAAAGCCAGAATCACATAACTCAGTAAGTACTCCACAACTGAGAACCTCATCTTGGTTTCACACACAAATACAAGGAGAGCTTGCAGCGTCTAACTCTGCCTGCCTGAGAGGAAGCCTTTAAGCCTGTGTGACTCCCTGGTTTAAAACTGATTCAGATAATTTAGATGCACTCCTTTGACATTCATTTAGACTATGTGGATGACACCAAAGTGGGGGAGTGGGCAATACACTGCAAGGCAGAGCTGCTTTTCAGGGGACCTAGGTCTGATAGGAACCTCATGAAGTTCAACAAAAGCAAATGCAAGTCCATCTGGAGTGGAATAACTCTGTGTGCAAGCACAGGTTGGGTGACGACTGGGATCTCAGTGGAGAACAACTTGACCGCAGGCAAGCAATGTTCCTACACGGCAAAGAAGGCCAACAGTGGGGCCAGCAAAGTGATCCTTCCCCTTTTTATACTTGTGAGACCCCATTTGGAGCAATGTCTGTCAAAAGTTGGGCTCCCCAGTGCAAGAAGGACAGAAGATGGCCACTAAAGATAACGGCTAGAGACTCCATTGCATTGAGGATAGGCTGAGAGAGATGTGTCTGGGCAGACTGGAGAATAGAAGGCTCAGGGGTGACTTCATTGCTGGCTGCTACTGTCTGGCTGGAAGATCCAGAGAGACCAAAGCCAAACTCTTCTCAGAGGTGCACGGTGACAGGACAAGAAGCAACAGATGCAAGTAGGGCCATGGGAAATTCCGATTAAATATAAGGAAAACTATTTTCCACCACAAGGATGGTCAAACACTGTAACAGGTCGCACAGAGAGATTGTGGCATCTGTGTCACATCTTGGAGGTGTTCAAGATTCAGATGGGTGCAGCCCTAAGCAACCTGATCCAATTAGACTTGCTCTAAGCAGCAGGATTGACCAAATAATTTTCAGAGGTCCATTCTAACCTAAGTTATTTCTTTAATCTACTATAAATTTGACACTGCCAGAGTTTGTTTTCTGTTGGTATGATTTTTTGTTTGTTTGTTTGTTTGTTGGGCTTCTTTTTTTTTTAGGAAATAGGCCACAACATGTATGTGATACTGATGGATAACTACAGCACTTCAAGCAATGCAGGGTATCCTAATCAGAAACCATCCAGAAAGCCATATACACTATCACTGAACCTTATCACTCAGTTTACTTCTTTAAATGGAAGGGATAAATATTTCACTTTTTAAAAGATCTTAAATCTCAATACACTTGATACCTATCTGCATCTTCAGTTACAGAAACCTGTGTCAGCACATTCACACACATACATACCCAGAAGCCTGTATCAGAGGGAGCAGACAGTCCTCCTTCCCCTGAATAGGTTGTTTTGCTAAACATTGACTAAATCATGGCAACAGGACATACTGTGTGTTTTTCTATATTCAGAAGAGAAACAGTCCTTTGAATAAACTCAGTGTTTCAGTGGCATTGATTCTAGGCATTTCCTTTTGGAAATGAAACCATAACACACCCAAAGAACATAAGCGTTATGAGCCCTTTCTTTATAAGGAATAGTGTACCGAATATTGGAGTGTTTGAGATATGGATATATAGAGTACTGCAAATAAGAAGTTCTCTCCCGCAACAGAAAGCCGAGATAAATATTTACTTCAAGTGTTTGTAGCATTTTATTTCTTGTCTCTTTACAGAATATCCAACAGACTATAAATTTGTGAGGTATTCTGAATGATATTTGTCTCAGTTTTTCATGTTGTATCTCCAAAAAAATGAATGTATATAGAGAAGTTAAATATTTATTTAAAGGGAAGCTTCAAAACAAACCACAAGAAAGCAGCATGAGGCTGCTCTATGTCACTGATGATAGGCCATAAAAGCAGAGAGAGATTTCTCACTTTTAGGTAGGTTATCCTTGGGGTCTATTTTAACTAAGAAATCTGTTGGTATTGTTTAATTATCTATTCTCCAATATTTATTGTAAGCAAGAATATGATGACATACAATTTTATTCTAGGATATGTAAACAAAACCAGAGGCTTATTCAGCCATTACTCTGCAATGCTTCCTGAGAACTTTCATCTTCTGGCACATAGCTGTCCTCATTACGTGCAAACAGAAAATGGAAACATCCTTCCTCATCTACAACTTCTGTCAAAAAAAAAAAACCCTTAAAAATTTGACCCTGTGGTCCTCAAACCAGATTTTTAGTAAAACAGAAGCAACTGATGCTTAGATAGCTTATTTACAAGGAATGAGAGGCAGATTCCCACAAGGGAATATCAAACCCATCTTTCCAAAATCCTGGAGATCCCCTTTCTCAGCACTCCAGGAGGTGAAATCTAATACCTGCCACTATATTTCCACACTATGAGCAGGGATAGGTGTAAAGAACTCAGCAGAATTCAACTGGAAATTCTCTATACCAGATAGTTTCATTACTAGTCCCAGTAAATTCATGGGTGGAACCTAAGTGTTTTCTTTTAATGAGTTTAGGGCAAGCATCACACACCTTTAGCATACTACAGTGCATGACACCATGGAACAATGCTGAGCATATAATATCTAAAGGGGTCACAATATCTTAACTATCACATTAGGAAAAATATGACATATTGTATATAAAACAAACAGCAGTTCTAAGAGACTTTCCCACGCCTCCTTTGTGCTTTGCTAGTGCAACAAATCCAGTTTCTACCACCCATCTGCTGGGTCATAAAGAACTCATCAACGGGCCAGATTTAAACATTATTTACGTGAGATGTCATACTGCTGCTTCTGGCTTATATCCTTTGTATTAATATTTTATATTAAAAAAATATCACAGAGAATAATAAGGTAAACATGATGAATTAAAAGGACAATATGTATTTTTAAAAATTATTGCCACTGAAGATTAATTTCAATCAACCAAATCTGACGAATAATACAAGGATCTTCCATTTCTCTTGTAGTAACACCGTCTTTACCATTTTTCTTTCTTATGACTATTTCCAGTAAAACCCTCACCTCTTTTCTAATTGTAACACAACTGCAAACACCACCTTAAGTGATGTAGTACACAGCATAAAGATATCCAAACAAGCATAAGGATATCCAAACTAAGCCTTACCTTTGTGCTGGCACTCTTGGCTGGCACTAAGAAATAATGCAACTCCTCCACCAGTTGGCAGAAAAAACTAGTTTGTTGATGAATGTTGGGAAAATGTGAATTTCCTTGGTATCTGTTCTGTGTTTAACTTACTTGAGCAGGTTGCCAAGATTAAAGAGAGCTCGATTGTGCTGAGGGTTTAACTGAAGGGCCCGTGTATAGTACTCTTTTGCCTCCACCACATCTTTGGTCAATGTCCCCAAGTTGTTGAGAGCACTTGCGTGACGAGGGTACAGTCTAGGAAAAATGAAACATCAAGTTACAAACACTCATTAATTGACAAATAAAGCCAAAGTCACTAGTGCTGCCACCACTGCTTTTCGACACTCGATAAAGGGAAGGATATCAGTTAGGAAACATTGTTTTCCCTTCATTTGCAGCAGGTCCTCATGGGACCCTGAGGAACCTTTTCAACTCTCAAAGAGACTGAAAATCAGATCTTCTTCTACAGTTCCTGTATGCCTCCAGGGCAAAAGGGAACACAGAACACTTCTGAAAATCTCTTTTACCCTCAAGGCACAAGGCAAAATGACAAAAGTGGCTTGACTGTTCTTATGCAAAATGTTTTTCAAACAAGCAAGAACTGCTTTATCAAAAATATGTTTCCAATGGAAATATGTTTTGAAATTTACAGCAACCAACAAAACAGTTTGAATTGGTTTGTCATTTGTTGGGGATTTTTTTAAAATCAGTTTTCCACAACAGAAGTAACAATAAAGTGCAAAAGGAAACGAAATCCGCCTTTGAACAATGTTTTCAGGAACAAGCAAAATGATATTAAAATTTGGAAATAGGACTGCTTAACAGTATGAATTCCCTAAGCTTCTAGTTCTAATTTCTTACTACATGGTTCAGTTCTTTTAACTGATCTGTTGATCTTTATATCAATCTGTTTCAGTTACAACACTACATAGTGGCCCAAGTGTTAAAATTCTCCATGAATTAAGCAGCATGTTATGGTCCAATCAGCTACTTAAGTTCTCAAAGTTGTGTTCCTACATTAGTATTTTGGTTTGGAGATCTTCCACCAGAAAACTCTAGAAAGAAAGCAATCTAGGGTAATATTTAGCACCCAGGACCCTTTGTGTCATAGATGGAGGAAAACTGAGATTCATTATAATAAATAAAAAAATCTATACAAGTTCAAGGCAAGCTGGAAGACCAACTGACTGAGAAGGTACACTGCTCTGGTATGAAATGGTGCACAGGTGCTTGCCCACTGAACTCAAGATGCCCATTCATGATAGGGAGGAAGCAGGTTAAGATGGACAATGCTTGCATTTGAGAAGACCTAGTCAGAAATCCCGCTGCCATTGGAGATTTTCTGTTTTAAATGAGGATAAGACATCTGACGTTTCTTTGCCTTAGGTCCCTGCTCATGGAAAAGTGATGTGGATAATGACATTAAAAGCAGTCAGCTATGATAACTCAGGTACAGTATGAAGAGGGGCATTTAAAGGAAGAAGGGATTAAGACTCCGTAATATAGTCTGAATCTGAAGTTTGCAACTGTTTTTAATCTAAGACTTTCCATGGTGGTTTGTTTTTTTTTTGCCTGGAGTTTTTTACTATGTCAGCTCAGCCCTGGGATTTTCTGTGCTTAAGTGCCATGAACAATTGAGCATTTTACACACTGCTGCAACATTTGTATCAGTCACATTTTTTCTCCACAGAATATAAGTGATTTTGGCACAGTCTTACTTGGGGGTGAAGATGGGAACACATGACGGAACTCCAGGGAAAATGGACATGCACCACTAACAGACCCAGGATGTTTCCTACAACAGAGAAGAGACCAAAGTCCTTTTTTTTACCGAATAGTAAGCCTAACAGACAAGGATTACTTATTGAACCTATTATAATGACAAAAGATAAATGTAGGGATGACCACTTATAGTAACTAACAACTGCAGACTCTATGAACCTTTGTCCTGTACAGGTAAGCATCCTGTCTCTCAGAGGTAACCACATTTGCTGCAGACCCTCAGGTGCATTGCCCAGGGTCTCCACTCACCCATACCACCTGTATTCGCTGCTCAAGTAATTTCTGAAGAGTTTCCAAATTGGTTTTGTCACAGAGGAGCAGAGACTAAGAAATTCATGGTGAGACTGCATTTGGCACAGGAATACTATTGCTTTCCATCACTGAAGTTACCCAGTGTGCCTGACGCATTTTGGGATGCAAGAGGCTACCTGTGCTTGGAGAAGCATCAGCAAAGGACAAGACGGTGATGAAAATATAGTGTTGGATCTTGACCTTGGCCCTAAAATCCACTGATCATCAAGGCTAAGCCTCTGTAGCTGAAGCAAGCTGAGAGAAATGCTTTCCACAGCAACAGCAGGGGAGCAATGGGGAAGGACCAAGCTTACTTGCTCTTCAGCACTTGAGAAGCAGCTCTGTGTGATACCATGACCAGGATCCTGAGTGAAGAATGTCTTATCCATCTTAGAGCAAATGACCAAGGGCTCAGCCTTGTCTCCCAGTTTTCCATGGGATTTTGACATTGTTTTGGACCAAAAGAAGGTCTAGGAGTTACATTTCTGAGGTTGTTTTTTTTTCCAGTTGGCTATGACAAAAGCTGTGCACTACTTCTGTCACTACACACACATAGAAACAGCTCTAATATCTGACATGAAACTGCTTCAGTTACGAGTCGGCAAAAGTATGTCAGACAAGTCTTGGGAAAGAAACAGATTAACATTTTACAGCCCTAAACCTGATGATTTTGCTCTCAAACTCAGAAATTAATTCTGTTCTTGGCCTCTGGTGTCCCATGACATTTTCAGCCCAGAAGATTTCCTTGCACCAATGTGGAGAGGAATAAGAACTCAAGATTAAAAAAGAGAACTGATTTCACCTTTAAATTGCACAGTTTTGACCAGCAGCTCCACAAATACACTTCTGTGCTCAGCACTAAAACCTCTCGACAGCAAATCGCAGGATGCAAGCACAACTCCCATGCACTCCAGGTTCTGTTTCTTGTGTTTTTTCATTTATTCATTACATCTCATTGCCTTTTCCAAGAAATGTAAATGAAAAACCAGAATCCCAGCTAGCAAAAATTGTCAGCTTAAACCTGCTTAGCATCTGGCTGGAAGAACTTCCGACATTTGCAATTTTACATACCTGAACAAACATTGAGAGAAAAATCTGAGCACAGTGAGATAAGGCAACAGTGTTGAGCTTTGCCATTAGGGCTCAGTTCTTTACAGCTTTATTTGGAATATTACTTTATTAAAGTGGTAGTGCGAGATACCATTCAACTGAGTTCAGCAAAGCCATAACCAAGCCCAAAGAGAGAATCACGTCTAGTAAAATAACCAGAGCCAGACGCTGAGCCCATGACCATCCATGTTGTTGTACTGTTAAACATTGTTCCTACCACTTCACATCACCCTCAAACAGTTGCCAGGAGTGCTCCAGGGCTAAGCCCAGGCCATGGTTTACTTCCAGAAGCCAAGCTGGGTTTGGCCACTGTTTCTCAAAGGACACTAATACTGAATACTTGTGGGTCAGTTTATGTCAATTGACCTAAGGGCTAGAGAATGGGGACTGGACCCTTTATGTTGACTAAAGCGCTAATGGCCTTATTCAACCTACCCTCTGTTCATGCACACCCACTGCTGTTTCTAATGACATTCTGGGGATAAAACCAGAGTAGAACAAAGTCTTGTGGCTGCATTTACAGAACTGTGTAAAACTTCACCATGAGTGACTAATTAAACCAACATTTACTTAAGAACTCACAAAATGTTTCTGCAAAACTTGCAGATACATCATTTGCAAATTAGTTTGCTGTACATGATCTATTGTTTTAATGAGTGGAGGCACATGAACACTGTTTTCCATTTTGACATTATCAGGAGGCTTGTGCTGTTTCTCAGTACTTTTGGAACTGGCTTCAGTGATTGCCAATGTCTACTCTGCTTATTTTGACCGTAAGCTCTGATGCAAAGATTATCTCTTCACACATGTATTTATTTTTTGGAAGGATCAGAAACACATTACCGGGACAAGGAGGTCTCCAGTTAATCTGAGGTCTCTTCATGCCACAATAATGACAATGCTCAGAAGCCAGACCTTATTTTACAGTCAGGACACTGAGATGCAAGGAATCAGGTGGAACATATATGCCTTGTTTTGCAACTTCTCTCAAGACACAAAGCTTTCTATCTGGACACACACAGAACTGTATTTTCCTTGCCACCACCACTGATAATGGTAACAGTCTGCAGGCAATATCCTTCTTGCTATGCATCTGATTAGGTAGAAATTCCTCTAGGCTTCACCTAATCAAATGCAAGTGCTGCATTATTTATGAAAGAAAGCTGAATTTCATTAAACTTATTCTACAAGAAGCTATTCATGTTAAAAAAAAATCAGTTTCTCCTTTCTTTTAGAAATCAGAATAATTTTCTTTAAAAACCTACATTCACAGGCAATTATAATAGAAGTTTTGAAATGGCAAAATTGCTCTAGAAAAAAAGAAACCAACTCATAAAAGTATATTTTTAATCAGACTGGGATTTCATCTCTAAAGGGAAGACATGTGGGATGTTTCCTTCTCGCAGAATGAATAATTCAAATGATTCCTCCAGTGCTGTATCTGCAATTGTCAGAATAAATTTAAGCAGCTTTCCCTTTAACTATAACAGGTATACAATGCACAAGAAGGCATGCTAGTAATTATCCCCACTTCTTCTAGGCTAGCAAGATTCCCTCTAATACCACCAAACAAAAGCCTCATTGACTTGCATAGCGAACAGATTCAGTTTCACAAGAAGATACCAGTAATAAAACATAACAGTCATCAAAATGCTGATGACCATTTATTTTGTCTTTTAATTTAATGCTGTTATTACCTAAACCATCTTTCTTTGATTTGAGGGGTTTTGTTTGGTACCATATCTGAACTACAAAACAATTCCAGCAAAAAGAGAGAGGGAATCTGTTGTCATGACTACAGCTTATAATCCACCAAGAATTTTAATTCTTTTAATTCAGATTGAGAGACCACTTAAGCAACTGCCAAGCTCTCCTCCCAGTCCTGCCTTTAAACAGCCCTTAGTCTGGTGTCAGAGGTATTCATGGGGCAAAAGCCATTAGTGTGACAACTCTCCGCTTGCTCTTAAGAGCATTATGCAGGCTTTGCACAGCCAGTCCTGCACAGAGGCAGAAAGTAACGGGATGGGGCCAGACTAAAGTGCAATAAAGCCTGCAAATCTACCATAAAGGCTGCAATGCCAGCTTTCATGGGTCCACACAGCCCCCCACAGCCACTGCATGATGAAAGGTTATTGAAAGCAGTTCAGAGCCACCTCTCAGACCTAGGACAGCCATGAGATGTCACACACCAGGGTGCGACTCTCTCTGGTGTCCTAGCCCAGTGCTCAGCCCCTTGCCACCCTGCAAGTACTGACGATAAGCCTGTTCCCAGTGACTTAAAACATGAGTCCTTAAAACTACTATCAAACCTGTAAGCAACACTGGCCATTATTATCCTAATGGCCATGCTATGGCAGCAGCAGAAAGAAAAAACCTGTCTGCATTACCTTGCACAGTATTCAAAGAGGCTCCATGCGCATTAATTTCTGCTAAAATGAAGAATCAGCAACTTATTCAGCTGGGAAGAATGAGCATGCCTGGTTTTTGTTAATGCATCTTTTGATCAAAGAATGCATTTAAAACCTAGGATTTGCAGGGAATGTTCCACCTTTGAAGCAGCTGTGATTAATTACCACTGCTGAGCTGCTGTGACAAAACAGGTTGTGTTACCTCTCTTGCTCCTAAGAGGAAAAGAGAGGCTGAAAGGCCCTTGGACAGACCTCCTCTCCTAAGTTCTCCATAGAGCAGGACATGTCCCTGCTGCCTACTTTGAGCTCTCCCCATGCCTGCACGACCCTAGCACAGTGCTCAGCATCCACAAAGCTCACTTCAGCCAGATTAAGCACACAGTGAGGCCTTAATTATTCAAGCCCAATTACTTACTGGCATCATGGCGACTAGTTTTTAAGGCACATTTTGCCCCATTCCAACATACACTGTAATATTTTATTAGCATCATTTTGCCAACAAAAGTAAGAATGTTACATGAATAATGTTTTGTCTGTGCCAAATTTTTATACTGCCCATTTTATATTTACTCCGGTATACTATTTCAAGCCAATTTTCCAATCTTGGTATTACCTCACAGTCATGTTCATGTATCTATGTAGTTCTCAATAAAGCTCTATATCATGCTGCATTAAAGCTTGACTTGATGTAATTCTGAGACCAGTCATCCTATGGGGAACAATCTTGCACTGGCAACAACTTGGGCCATGGCTGCAAGTGTGGCACCTTGTTCTAAGAGAAGACGTGTGGGGTCATGGAGCCAGATCCTATGTCTTTCTCAAAAAGACTGTCAATTTGGGGCATTTGAATTCCTTTTATAGTGGGAGAGATGATCCTGCAATTTAAGCAGCAGCTGGTTTTCTTCTGAAGAGTTTTCGTAGTTGCATCAGTATTTCCTCAAAGGTAACACTCTTCAGCTTGGCAGAAGGTTTGTGGCAGGCTGGGGCTTTTTATATTTAAAAGAAACAAACCCCAAGCCTGGAAATCCTGCTGAAAAAAACAGTAGGTGAGAGATCTAATGCTTTGGGTTCTATTGGAAGCCTCAGGCATAATCTTTTTCAGCAAAAGTATGACAAGGAAGTCAGACTCCTTGCTGTACACAGGTTGGGTATTACATCACACTCATTTCCAAGCACTCAGCTATGAGGTGGCCTGGCTCAGGGCCTGACACAACACTGGGAACAAGATAGTGAGTGATTCTACCCCAGCATGGTGGCAAGGGCTCTCAGAGCATCCCTTAGCAGCTCTATGGGTCCAATTGGAGTCCTCACTGGTTTTACATGGACTGGCCCACATCCTGATAAAGGCCCTGCTCAAGAAGTCAGTACCCATAGCTAGTTCAGATACCCACCCAGGTTGTCCTCTCCCTGTTGCTGCTGAAGGGTAGGCAATCCCCTGCCAGACGCCTTGGGTACCCCAGCCTACCTCAAGTCTTTTGGTGTCTGGTGGGCAGAAGTCACCCATATTTTGGCACTGAGCACTTACAATGTGGACACTGAGAGATGGTGCTCATCTGCCACATTTCCCACATGGCCTAGGACAATTCTGTCTCTCAGGGTGTCCATTCCCTGTCACTAAAGGGACAATAAAACTTCCCTGCCCCATACTATTGCCTCTCTACTCACAGCACAAGCCCTCTGCGGTGATGACAACCTCCAGCTTCAGTCAGTGGTCAGCACAGTGGATCTTGATCCCTGCTGAGATTTCCAGAACCTAGTTCAGTATAAATAGTAACTCCTGAATCTCAGCCAGGGATTGCTGAAGGGATAAGGGTCCTTCTCCTGCCTGGCTGTCCAGCCGGAAGGAACAGCAGCCCATGGGCACCCTACCACCATCAAGCCCTTCCAACCAGGGTAAGCCCCAAAGGCTGATGGGCAGAGCACGGGGACATGTTGTACCCTAATATTGAGTAAAACCTCTCTGGGACAAAAATGAGGGAGAAGATGAGCATATTTAGTCTGTACATTGACAAAAGCCCAATTAATTCTGAACCTCTTCCCCGCCCCCCTCAGAAGCAAGACATTTAAAAAACAAACCTGCAGCTCATTAAATAATATTACTATTTCTGAATTTTTATTAAATTTTCAAACTTGGGCAGGGGCAGAAGCTTAAGAGTTAGAGTTGAGGAGAAAAACAGGATTTTAAGGCTAACGACGTTGCAGCTAAATATAAATAAATAAAACATTTCCTGCTAAATTCACATGTCTCTTGCAGTGCTGAGGCAATATGAGGTTATCAAACTGGCTTGCCTGCTTATGCTCTCACATAAAAAATTAATGCAGGACTCATGTAAATCCTGGAAAATTCCAGAAGTCACTCAAGCCAAACAAAGGACTAATAATTCATGACGTGCCTGACTTACAGACAGCATGAACAGTGTAGGCACATTCATAGTGCCCACAGAAACTAGAGGTACACCATAGCAAACAGGAGACCACTGGGTGAGCTCTTCCACCAAACCACTACATGAGGGGATGAAATAATAACCTGTATCTCGCTGAAGCAGATGGGATGAAATCACGCCTAGCAATTCCCAAGGTTAAGAGGCGCTGGAGGAAGATGCACAGGCCCACACTGCCACCTGTAATCACTGCTGTCTCCAAGATGTCTGGGGGTTGCCTCAGCCTTCAGTGTAAATCAGAGCAGAACCCATTCCAACAGTGCCCAAATTGCTCAAAGGGGGCATTCAGAAGTCTGGGGATAAGCAGAGTGTTTCAGCAACTCCTGCCAAGCCTTCACAGAAAGTCTCAAGGTTGTCCTTGACAGACGTGCGCTGGGAACCAATTTTTCTGCTGACCCGTGGTAAGGAGCAGTGAAGGCAAGTCTCTGATGATTTAGCATGATGATAATAAGTGCTACTTGGTCATTCTTTGATCAAAGTTTTCATAAAGACAAGGACAGCCGGCTAGGGAAAAAGAAATAACTGTGGGATCAAGTCATTAACCCTTGGATTTAAAGTTCTTATTAGCCAAAAGTGAGAAGTAGACTCAAACACCTGAGTAATACAGCCGTTAAGTCTCTCTCTGCATAGCCCACATAAAAATCAAAATAGATGCCTTGTTCCAGTAAGAAAACAGCTTTGCAGCTTCATTAGGGAAAGTTTCCATTCCCCAGATTTTTAACTTGGTCCCTAATATTTAAGTAGTCAGAGCAATGATGTAGTGCCTGAGGTAGGCTATAGAACAGTCATTCCCACAGCTGATGGGGGCTCTTCTCCAAGAAGTTGCATTTGAAAAGCCATCAAGTCTCTGAAGGACAGTATACAAGGACCTGCAACCATGACAGAAGCCATGTTCTAGAAAGGGGCCCTGGCTGTAAATACAATTGTGCAGGGATGAGTTACACGTGCATCTATGTGTAGCTTCCATCACTGTCAGTGCAGTTACACATTTACTGCCTCTGCGTCAGGGCTCATGGCTGCACTTACACCAAGTTTTGGTTCTGAGAAAATAAAACCCATGCCTTGATTAATTATTATTTTATCACTAAAAAGTAGAAAAAATGAGCAGAGGTGAAGCACATCCCAAAACAGGCAGGGATTAGCACTTTATAGAGAACAAATAAATTAGACTGCCTGAAGGAACTTGGCCATCATCCCACGCACTGTGTTGTAAAGGCCATTAAGTCTCTGATTCAAATTATCAGGCAGCTTTCTCAGCCATCAATTACTATTAAATTACACAACAATTCTGTCTAGCTTCAGGACAACCACTATATACACGTACACAGGAGCACCAATTATCCCAAAAGCCTACTGTCAAAATGCAATTCAGAAGAACACCGTGCAAAGATTTTTCCGACTACTTGGATGTGATCTGCCTCAAGTCTGTAACACCCACTAATGCAGTGCATTATGTGAAATCTCTATGAAGATGTCTCATCAGGTGCCTAAGCAGAGGGCTTGCTCCAAGGGCCTGACCTAAGTACCATTAAGTGTCAGAAGGGCACTCACAGTTTCTGGAGCAAACAGAGTCCTGGCAGTCACAGCAAAGCAGGGCTGCACATTTTTTACTCACTGTAAAAACAGGCTAACAAATGGTGCTGGTATTTTAATTCTTTCCAGAAATAAATCACAGATGGTATCCAAGGCCACCTGCAGTCCACGCTGAGAGGCATTTTCAAGGCACACACAGAGGCGCACACACACACAAAGGGCCTTATGAACACAATTTTTTTCCTGCATGGAGAATGCAATTTAACCGAATTTAAACAACCCCAGATACTGTTGATTTAAGATATATAAAACCCCAGTGGGAAGGTGTGTGGGAAAGCTTAGCAAGAAACCTGAGTCTCCCTTACAGGATTAGGGCTTTATTTCTAAAGTTGAGTGAGGAGAGAGAGCAGCCTTGCTTGCTCCTTTTCTATCCATTCCAGTGATGTTATGAACGAGTTTTATTCCCTCAGTGAGGGACATAGACATAGTACCCATACTGATTCCTCCTCCTCCATCTAGCCTGCATTCAAGTACCAAGTATCCACAAGCATGATCTCGTGACACTTCTTGATGCCACAAACCAGCACTCCCAGTTTCCATGTGTGAGCAACGCTCTAAGCTGCATTATTTGCAAGCTCTGAGAGCCCTACCACATGTCACAGCACTAAGTGTTTTCATACTGGTTCGTCTGCTTTCTGGCCCACTCCCTCCTCCCTCTTAAGCCTGAGCACCAGCGCAGCTCCTTGAGCCGCAAAGAAAGCCAGCCCAAGGATTCCTGTTTGCTGGCGAGAGGCTCCCTTCTCTGGAAGATGCCACAAAGAAGAACAGAGGTGTCTGCAAGGCAGGTTGGTCCCCTTCCCCACTGTGTTTGGTCATCAGTATTTGGTAGGGAAAGTCCACAGGGAGCTTATGGTTATGAACCTGTTGATGGACACATACACATACAGAGGCACACTGCAGACATGTGTGCATTCTCATGCACACATACCAGTGCATTTATGTACATAAATTCATGCTTTTATATACGATGGATACTTCCTACAGAACTCTATAGTATCAGGTATTACACTGATGGTAAGAGGCAGCTCACACACTTGCCCATGGCTCCCCTGGGAAAAGGCAGCACCCCAGAGGCCAGTGCAGGGTTGCCCTGAGGTGCCTGGTGCTTGCAGGGCCATCCTGAGTCTCTACACTTCAACCCTCTGCCCTCGCCCTACTATCTGTATTTCTTTCTATCACTTTTCATTTTTCAGCCCCCCCAATCCCATTTCTGTGACTCATCCAGCAAAAATGTTACAAAGAAAAAATTCAGTTATGATTCCACCATTTATTTGATGGTCACAGTACCAGCCCTCAAACAGAGATTATTCTTTCTCTCCTACTATTAACTTAAACACAACACTGCCATTTTTTAATTAAGGGAAAATCTATATGTTTCTATATGCAAGAATGCAAACATGAATTTTCAGATGCTGACCAGCCATAGAAATGCAGCTTGAATAGCACAGAACTATTATTAGCACATTGATTCACCCCCCAGCAAGAAACCCAGCAACCTCTTTCAGCCCCACCTGCTGCTCCTCTCATCAGTCTGATACCCATGGGAAGCCTTGCCCTGGCAATGAGCATGTAGACAGACAGTAAGACAGTGCTGCTTTGGGAGTTAAAACTTTGAATGAGTGCCATTGTAGCAGGGAAGGTGAATTTCTTCCCCTCCCCTCAACTGTTAAAAGGGTTATTAAAGACACAAGAAATGTTCATCAAATGGGTTTCAAGCCTCTACTCTTTTCTCCTCTGCATGTCAGCACATGTGCATTCCTGAGGAGCAATAAAACAGTCTCAACAGCAATGTCCAGCAAACAAGACTGAGGAAAAACAGGACAAAAGCCTGGTCGCCATCAACAACAGCAAAAATGCCTTCATTAGCACAACAGAGTTGTTCTTCATATTTGCATGCGGCTCCACAACCTCATATTCACATTCACAAACATGAGAGTGGCAAATCAAGTTTTGCTTCAGACAAGACCAGCGCTGGTTGATCTGCAGGAGCAGGAGGTCTCTGAAATTCCTCACAGCACCCACAAGTCTGTGGCAGCAGCAAGGATGTTAAGGCCAGCATTCAGAGCAGCCATGGTCGACTCACATCTCAGATGGAGTATTTCTGGCCTCTATTTTTTGCAAGGAAAATACCCAAGTATGTCCTGGGGTCACTACCACATATCAGGGAAATGAGTGAAGCAGTCCAACCCAGCAGTGTGTTTTTCTTGTTTTACTGAAGGTAAGCTGAAAGGTTTATAACCCACTGCTACAACTGCAGAACACCAGCTGCTCATCAGGTCTGCTTTACGGGTAACTCTTCTTGCATCTCCAAAGGGCTCTTTCCATCATTCCCTTTTTAGGAACCCAAAATACAGGAGGAGCCTTTCCTACATACACAGAACTTGTATTTTTCATTTTCCATATCTCCAGTTATCCATTTTTGCACATCGTTTCAGTTTCATTTCCCCCACTCTTGGACAGCATAATTAGATTGCACTAATTACCTAAGCCTGAGTAGGTCAGGGTGTTGTGTCACCAGCCCATGGGCTGGGGAATGAGTTTTTTGACAGGCAGCCTGCAAAGCATCAACAAGTGATTGCTGGACTCAGTCACCAAGTTTGCCTTGGAAACTTGTGCTGCTGTTTCACCATCAGAGAAAGCACATTCTCCTCTACCACTTACCTACCCTGAAGTTAACAGAGATGCGCCAGCAGAGGACCAACCCGATTTTGAAAGCAGGAATGGCAGCAAGTGATTGGAGTACCAGGGATCAACTTCCCCATGATTTAGTCTCAATTGTTATTATTTCACTATGTAACCTGTGTGCACGTCAGCATCTTTTCCCACAGCACTAGCTACAACATCACCTACCTACTTCACAGGAGCAATGGGTTGCTTTGCTGAGTAGCTACATGGCAACCAACACTTTTGGCAGAGCAGCAGTGCGTGGAAGCACATCGTTACGTTGGTGGAATGGTAATTGCAAGCGGTTCAAGCAGCTGAGTGCAGATTGACAGGATCACTTTTGTTTAGCAAACAGTTAAACTCATTCACCAGAGATCAAGCAGACCTTACACTGTAATTTGGCACAAGCTTAGAAGCAAGTTGGAATGGTGGATGAGCCATCACACATGTGCCTCAGACAGAGCCAGTATGAGGCACATGCTCTCTTTCCTGCACCCCAGGAGCTCTCGGGCAGTGACAGTCCATGTCCTTATTGACTCCATTTCCTTATTAATTCCTTCACTGATCTTACTGCACACTAGGCAGAAACAATATTTTGATCTTCCCTACTTCTGACAGTGCTGCTGCCGGATTGCAAAGCCTCTTGAGTAGTTTGTGTTTGCAATAATCTGGGATCCAGGTGGATTCACCTGGACTCAACCAGGGAGCAGGAACCCAGACAGAGATACCTGGGTGAAACCAGGGAAGCTTGTTGTGTTAGCACTTCAGTGGCTGGTCTGCCTGCTTCCTGATGAGAAAATCCATTTAGTGAGTGGGTAATCCAGCTTCCCAGCTGTTCTTCATTTTCAGGTCAGGCCAGTGGCCAAAAATACCCCTTACCATCAAAATCTGGACAGGATATTAGAGCTACTACTCTCTTCTCTCTACCTGCAGAGTAACTGGTCTACAATCAGAGCACTGATTGCACAGGAAGAATTTGTGAGGATGGTTAAAGAGCTTGGACATGAAATCTGTGCTTAGCTGAGACACTTGTCTAGGATATTCCACTGTATCCACCATCATGTTGCTGTCCCACATCCATCGTCTTCTCTACTGCTTCAATGCAGCCATCACGTATAGGCACCTAGCAGAGGCTGCAAGGCTTACATAAAACCCCAGGCATTTCAGAAGGAGTATGTCTGAGGGAAAGACATGGAATGTAATTCTCAACTGGAGAACATACCATAGTTTTCACTTGCACTGTTTTATTGCTTATTACACTAATAACTTCTCTGTGACAGGAGTGGGAAAAAGGTGTAAAAATACAGAAAAAAGTGCAGAGAAACAAGGGATCAAGTAATCCAGCTTCCCAGCGGTGGAGGCCAGCAGGAGACTCCCGGCTCCTGGTCTGCACTGCTGGGTCAGACGGCGAATGCACAAGGCTGGTCTCTCTTTTCTAAAGTGCCAACTAA
The DNA here is from genome assembly GCA_032466535.1 of Forpus xanthops. Taxonomy (NCBI): domain Eukaryota; kingdom Metazoa; phylum Chordata; class Aves; order Psittaciformes; family Psittacidae; genus Forpus; species Forpus xanthops. The sequence goes on from JASSUY010037368.1 coordinate 27,652, forward strand.
TCCTGAAATCGCTGGTCAGTGGAGCACTAGCCCTGGTGTCACTGAGACACCAAGCACCTACAGAAGGGCACGGTTGGGTTTGTGTGGCTCCAAGTCCCAACAAGCCTTTGGATATTCTATAAACAATGCCATTGGCATAAGCCACGCTGTCTAATAAAGTTGGGGAAATGTTAGCAATCAGTTCTCAAAGCAGACTCTTTCACCATTGAAATACTGCAGAGCAGAAGGAAGCATAATAATTATAATAAATGGGTGCTGCTGAGTTAAAGAGCAGAATCTTTTATTAGCAAATCCCATTTAAACAAGCAGAGGCAATTTTGGTAGGAGCTGTTATGTTACTTTGTGCTTGCATGTTCACTGCAGGACTTCATAATTTTTTTGTTAGCCTTTCTTTTTAACTTGCAGTGGTCTTTTCTGGTATGTTAGAGAAAGTTCAGAGAATAGCTACCGGAACAACTGAAGGACTGCAAAAACTCACACAACACTGAAAATGCCAGCAACTACATCAGTGGGTTCTATCAAGCAGCAGATAAAGGGAGGAGTTGATCACTATGGAAAACAGGAGTGGGATCTTCAATGTGGCATTTGAACAAACCCAGTGACTAGAAGATGACATTAAACACATCAGTCTGAAAACCAAGGAGGACGTTTTCAAGAGCCAAGGTAATTAACCTTCAATACAATTTATTGGTGGCTGTGCTGGATTTGCCATTCCTGGAAACGTTAAAAAATAGGATGAAGGTTACTCTAAATGACTTCCTAAATGCCCAGCATGGTAAAATGGAACAGGATGCTGCCCAAAAAAAGCTAAAAATAGTTTTTACCCAGGTTCAGGCTCCCCCCAGTGACAATGACCTCCTGTTCTCCCAGCTTAGCCTGGGTGGGTTAGGAGAGCCTTTGCTATAACCCTGTCAGCTGGCCAGAGGACAAAACATGGATGTAATTTCTGGAGTTCCCTGCCACAATACGTGTCAGGAAAGAACATGACTTGCATGTCCTGACATGCCCTATGGAGCTGAGTTCTGTCCTTGCTGTTCATCAGCTGAGTCACTCCTCACCTTGTCTGTCCTTCCCACATATACTTTTATTCCCAAAGACATCAATCTGCACTCTCCATGTTTACTTTCCCTTGCCAACGTGTCTCCTTGCCTTTTCCCCTGCACTTATACCCCTGAGGGACTTCTCCCTTATCCCAGACCCCCAGGACCAGAGAGGAGAGGTCCGGGGAACTGGGGTGATCTGCTTGCTGTGCTGAGCACTACCCAGGCAAAGAGTCCACTGAAGCTCCAGCTGATCTGCACTAACAGCCCCAGCTGGAGCAATGCTGCTGACAGGGAGTGACTCCATCCACCCATGATCAGAAGGGTCCTTCAGAGATCTATACCACAGGAGATGTCCTATATTACAGCCCAGCCCAGGGCCCAGTTTTACCATGCATCCATGGGCACGGCAATTCACCCTCCTGCTTCAGCAGGAACCACAGTAATGATGTTTACGCTGTTGCTGCACAGGAACATTTTCAGGATCAATTAGTTTAGAGTTCATGCAAAGCTCTGTGGACAGAGGCCTCAATACAAGTAGTAAGTACTATTATTATTACTGCACTTCAGATGGCTACAGCGCTGGCATTTTCCAGGCACACACCATTAGCAATTTACTAAGATAAATGGCCCAGGAACCTGAAAATGCATTTAGGACAACTGCCTCCTGCTTACCAGCATACATTCAGCTGCATAAATGACACCTCATTGCTCAATGTGTAGCTATGGTAACATTTCTATCGCATAAATTGAAGTGTGCACAAACACGCACGTGTGGAGCTGGAGGGAAGCCAGGCTACCTCATTTAATGACACACAAACACTGAGCCAGGGAACTTCCCCAGTCTCTGAAAGCCAAGCTGCCCCTGGGAATCAGTGGTGAGGAGCATGCAGATCGCCCCATGCCCAGCAGGGAAGGGCAGGGATAACAGCACCACACAGCCAGAGCCCCACAAGGCCATCAAGGGACTTACTTGAGAGCAGTTTTGTAGTGGTAGATCGCCTCAACATTACGGCCCTGGTCTTTGAGGAAATTGGCGTAGTTGTAGTGCACCTTGGCATTGTGGGGCAAAGTCTTCACTCCTGAGCTGCAAAGAGGAGCAGAAGTGGGACAGTGTTAGTGGTCCAGTTATCTCCCCCCCCCCCCCGAGGTCCACCTTCTTCTCATGGTCCCCTTCTCTGACATGTTTGCTCAAACTTTGAGCATCTTGTCACCTCCTGCACACTTGTGTTACAACCCAGACTTTGTCCCACACACCGGTACACTACATGCTCCGAGTGGACATAAATATGTAGCAGGAATTAACCTTATCCTGGCAGCTGTCATTGGCACCAACACTGCACACTCCCTGAGTCCAGATGCTGTCATATTTCAAAATCTGAATTATAAAATTGAAAGACCCTAAAAAGGCCAATATTTAGAGGAAAAGTGTGTAGCACTTTCCATAATGTAATCATAACAGACTCCCTTCAGTCTTATGGAGGACCTTATGAAAAAATCTTGATTTAAATCTGTCAGCTGTGGGTACCAGAAAGAAGGTATCTTCTTCATGCGCATCAGCCACTAGAGGGGATGCATAGTATACTCTGAGTATTAAGCCAGCACATATGTGCTGCTTAGTGCTGAGAGGAATATAGCCAGGAGGTAAGGGCTAATGGCACTCTTCCCCTTAGCTAGGACTGTTGTCCTTAGCTGCCAAGGTATACACTCTGGCATTCTAACACATGACTGAGGACATGTGGTAGCACAGCCACCCCATTGCTCCACTGCCACATGCAGATTGGACTCAACATTTGGAATTAATAATGAGGGCACAAAGACAAAAGGAGAAGAGCAAGCATACACTTATTTACTTAATTAAGAGCAGAGAAAGCAAGGTGCACCTTGCACAGCTAGATGAAATGCTGTTTCAAGGTTGAAGAGGGAAAAAAAATCAGAGGCACTCATGATATGGAAACATTTCCCCTGCAAGAATCCAGAAAAGCGTGTACTCTGTTTAATGGGGGAATCCCTTCCAGCACATAAATAGGGGCTCTGAGGTAATGGGAAATCAGGATGGAAAAAATCTGTTCACGTAAAAGCAGACAAAATGCTGGTTTTTGCTCACAGACTCTTTTTTTTCCCCCCCATCATCTCTGACCCTCCTACCTCAGGCAGAAAAAAGAAAGGATTAGGAAATTCTCAAGTGTTGTTGCTTTGCCTTGTCTGTCTCTCCTGTTTAACTTTGGAGGGTACAGAAGCTAATCATAATAATATAGGGTTGCACACAGCCTCTACCAGTGGGAGAGAGTGCACCCACAGCTGCAGAAACCCTTTGCTGGGGATTTCACTGTAAAACAGTACTGAAGAATCCTAGTGGCAAATAGGATATCTTTTTTCCTTATCTGTAGCCAGTGGTATTAAGCATTTCTAATGCCTACTTGTGAGAGCTTCCAAAGCTTCACCCACAGCTGCCTTACAGAGTTTAGTACAACATAGCCACGGTTTGCCTACTGAAATTAAAAATACACCTTACATTTGGCTTCCTAATCATCAGGTATTTCCAAATTACTTACTGGGAGAACTACAGGAATAAGACATTTTGTGACTAATCGCTGAATTAAATCACTTAATTGATGCTATTCTTAAGAGAATGATTTTCTGTATTAGTTTTCACAAAGATATACTGCAGCAGCAGCAAGTAATGTGTGACTGCTATGGCTGTGTTAATTTCCATTGGCCTTGGGAGCTATTAACTACACACTTACAACCTCTGGGCATTACTGGAATATTAATTCTTATACAGAGAGGTTTCACTACATCAGTACCAGTGTTACAGGCAGAGTCATGGACAGCCACTCAAAACTGCTGCTTTCTGAGCTATATGCAATGAGTTGCTGGCTCTGCTACAAGCCTCTGCTGAAACAGAGCAAACAGTGAGGAGTACAGTACATATGCACAAGTACTTCAGTTCTAATGAGATATGGTTTTAACAGTAAGATGCATATGTTTAAATATTTTAACTCTGGATCATCTCTCTTTAAATAGAATTTATTATTAATCCTGCTGGTCCCTTTTATTAAAACATCACTAATCAACCTCCCCTCACCAGCGTGCTGCTGGAGGTGGGGATGACATAGGACAGGCAGAAATCAGTTTGGGTTCTCACTTGGGCTTTCTTCTGCATCAGACTGCTCATACTCCCTGACCTATTTATTCTCCTTGCATGGGCAAGGAGGGGGGAGTTTAATTTTGCAAATGCACAGAGCAATGTTGGAGGCTGCTTGGAGCCTCTGTGCTGTGGGAGGTAGTAGCAAACACAGCACTGGACATGGAGGAGTTTTGTAGAAGAGTTTAGGCAAACACTCCTGTTAATTGATTCTTGCACCAGCCAAGAACACTGTTTGCTCATTGACAGAGGAAGCAATAATGTCCATAATGAAAGCCAAGCAGGAAAGGGTGGAGTATAAATAACAAGGCAGAACACAATGTTTTTCCATTTCTGCTTCCCACAAGCACCCAGTCTCTTACAATTTCAATCTAATTTTCCAATGTGCTTTTCCATACTCTCCCATTTCCGTCTTCTCCAGCCCGGCCCACAAGTGCCCTTCTGAAAACCTATGGCACCAATCTGGCTCCAGCCAGAAACAAGCTCACTGAGATCAGACGTCACTCCTACAGAGGATTTCCTTCCCTTTTGACTTCTAAGACAGCAGTAAGCGACATAAATGGAAAATAAACACTAGGAAAACCCTTTTACATAACACTTCCTCTCCATGAAAAGTCAAAACCCTACTAGCTGTAAATCAGAGACGTAAAATACCAGCGGTATTTTTCAACCTCAAATATCAGCATCACCCAAATATCACTTCAGTTGGGAAAAGTCTTCTGTGATCCCTTCCACTATTTTCCTAAGTGCATGTTCTGCTCTGCAAAGTGTCTGGGATGCAGGGCAGAGGTTTTACTTCTTTTCTGTTATTTCCATATGAAAAGTGCTCGGCTTACAGGGAAACAAGGCCATTCCTGCCTCAGCCAGAGCCCTGGGGGACAGATAGGATCTCCTCTGCTGCGGGAATCATTATCACCAATAAAGATTCTCGACAGCAAATTATTCTCTGAATGACACAATCAACCTCTTTCCTTGGCCTCCTACCCTTGTATTGATTTCACAGTATCAATGTTTGGCCATATTAAACTGCTTTATAGAAGATGCACAAAGCACAATAGCAGTTGCTCTCCTCAGCTGAGCCAGCTTTCAGAATTAACAAAGTAACACAGCAGTAAATACCACCTTTGAGGATGGGTTGGTTTTTGCAAATTACTGAAGTCAGCAGACCTGGCTTAGGAGGGGAAACTGCTGACTAAGAAGGTGCCACCTTCATACGTTTCCTTTGCTGCTTACAACTGTGTTTCCAGGCACTGTCTGTCACAAATGTGGGCAGCACATGCAGATGCTTTCCAGGAGCAACAGGAAACATGGCAGCTTGACAAGCCTTGGAAAGGTTGGTACAGCGGATGCAGAGGTTAGCCTGCAGCCCTCACCTCCCTCTCCCTGGCTTCAGAAATTAACACTGACCGCAGCTGAAGCCTATGGAGCCTGACCTCCTGGCCTGTACATTCTGTCTAGAGGGTAGTTCCTTAAATAATTAACAAATAAGCCCTTCATGCCCACCTGCCAATACAGGAAAACAAACTGCTCAAGGCCTCTAGAGATCTACTGAAATGATACATACTTGAGCATTTCTATGCTCTCTGTGCATTTGAGCTCTCTCTAGATGCGAGCAATTCTTATAATTGTGGTTCATTCACTTCTCATTTACTTCTTGCACATATATTTGTGCACTTATGTGGAGATGCAGCATTTCCTCAGACAGCATCATCCTCCCATTCTTTCAGTCAGGACACGGCAGGATTTCTGCATCCAGAAAACTTGGCCCCTGGGCTGGAGACTGAAAGCCAGGATGGCCCAGAGATGGCAACAGTGCTGCTGCACAATGTCAAAGTGGGATAAGCCTGGAGAATGAGACAAAATAGGGTACATGCACAAAACTGATAACATGCTAGGTGTACAGTCATCTCCTGGATCAGCGCAGAGAAAGACTGTATAACAGGTCTTGGCCAAGGCAATCATGACAGATCGACCAGAAGAAAACACATGCAAGGAAATGGAGGAATGGAAAGTAGAGAAAAAAGTAAGAGGCGAGAAAAACAGTAATTAATTAAAGCAGGAACTGGAAAAAGAAGAATGAAGAACTAGGAATGGGAGTAAAGAATCTCTCAGCGCATGCTTCTTAAAATATTCAACATGCGCAGAGACTACCAAGTAGGTTGACTTATGTCTCCTTTCCCACATCTATAGATTTGCTCTGTTTCATTATTATTTTCTCTCATACTTCTTTACTGTTTCTTATCTCCTCCTCCTGCACTGTCCTTTCTAATTTATTGCTGTTGCACATATCTCCATCCACTTCTCCATTCTCTCCTCATCAGCCTATATATAGCTGCCTTCTCCTGCCCAAAGAGATCTCCCACTCCTGGATGACACTATCTTCTTGCTATACTATTCTTCTTTTGCATTTCCTTCTCATCAATAAGAAGTGTCCTACCATGTTACATACTCAAGAGAGATGTATAACACCTAAGATCTTAAAAGGACAACAAAAAGACCAATATAGTTAAGCAGCATAGTAAAGAAGGCTACGAGAAATGAAAAACATCCTTTAAAAAGTGAGCATCACAGCTACAGAAGGAAAAAGGAAAAGAGTATAAACTTCAGCAAGTTAAACATAAACCATAATTAGGCAGACCAAAAGAGATTTAAGGAAAAACTTGCTAAAGCCATCAAAGCTGATAATGGAATACATCAAATATAGGAAACCTGCCAAAGATCCCCTAAGGCAAAGAGATGATGGAGGTCTCAAAGTAGTGCTTGAAGAAGAAAAGGCCATAGCAGAAATGCTAAACAGATTCTCTGCACCAGTGAGCACTACAGTGGTACTGAAGGAGGTGCTACATGGGAGCTTTTTCCTACAGGGTCAAGTCCAAAGCCCTATCTCAAACTGAAGTGGCAGTAAAAGAGGCTTTAAAACAAATCAACCCCAAGAACAGCTATAAATCCATTGGGCCTGGTAGTACACATGCAAAGGAAATCAAATGTGAAGCTGCTATTAGCCACAGTAAGTAGCCTGTCATTTATATGAGGCCAGTGCCAGAGAAATAGGAGGTGATGAACATGACTTCATTTGGCTCTAGGGGAGGGATCTGGAGGGTAGCAGAGCAGCAAATCTTGATTTCCACTCCAGGCAATTTGGGAAGATCCATAATGAAGACTGGTTCTAGCAAAGTTCTGGGTAACTACAATCCAACAGAGAAGAACTAATCTTGTTTTTTCACAGAGAGAAATTAGTTGGGCAGATCTGTTGTTCTTTGATAGACTCAACAGCTACGTGGTATTGAAACTATGGAAAGCTTTTATGAAAATTAAAAAATATCCCAGTCAGGCTGAATCACACATATCAATGTTGTGCACTTCAATATTCAAAAAGGCTTTTGATATAATCCCTCACTAAAGACTTCAAATTTCTTAAAGGCATCATGGAATAAGAGGGAAGGTCCTCTCCTTAATCAACACCTAGGTGAAAGATGGCAAACAAAGAGCACGAGTATGTGAACAGTTTTTACAATTGCAGAAGACTGCAAGCAGGGTTGCCAAGAGACATGCAGTGGCATCTAAGCTATGTTCACATAAGACTTGAAAAGGGAGCAAACAGGGAGACAACACATTTGCTGAAGACACAGACATGAATAACACTGCAACAATTAAAGCTAACTACACGTTGTTGCAGAAGGATCTTATGGTATTCTCATGGCAAGAAGATGACAGATGAAATGCAATTCTGGTAGAGGAACAAGTATCAGTCTATACGCAAACTCTAAATCTGCACAAATTTGCACACAGACTCATGTCTATAAATCAGGCACTTCCACTCACTATTGTTATCTTGGAGTTTTGCGGACAGTGCTGTGAAAGTATCCCCCATTGCTTAGAAAAGGTCACAAAAGGCAAGTGAAAGATCAGGAATTCATAGGAGAAGAGAATTAAAACCAGAAAGAGCTCTATGCTGCTGTGCTGTATATGTATCTTGAAAGGTGATTTTGATCTCCTTCTCAAAAGGACAGATTAGAGTTTGAAAGCATCCAGCGAGGATTGACAAGCAGGAACAGAAATGCAGAACAGCTTCCATATATGAGAGTTCAAAATCAGAGGACTCCAGCCTTGGGGGACATGGGGATAAAGGCTGAGGGGGACAAGTGCTGAGCTGATTTTTACTCACTACTCATTCAGCACACCGGAAAAGATGATGAGGCAGAAGGCTGACAGAAGGGAAATCTTAGTGTGCACACTATGTAATTTAACAACAGGGCCAAGAGTACAGGATGCTGTAGAACCCAAAACTATAAATAGGTTTGAAAAAGTAGTCAGACACATTAATGGCAGAAAATCCACCAGTGGTTGTTAAAAGCAAAAATAGCAAGTAACTCCTGATTCAGGAAGTCTTTAAACTGCAGATTACTGCAAGATGGGAAAGGACTGGAAAGAAGCATTAATATTGCTGGCCCTGTTCTTACATTGTTTTGCTAGGCATCTGCTGCTGATTTGTCTCAGGGGAAGGCTTTGACATGAGAGGACCCAGCAGGAGCACACCTATGTTCTTGCTTTCTTCTCAAAAGCCCAAGGAAGATCCTTTCCTGAAACTGTCTCTAAAAGTCATGACCTGAAGAGCAAGTTAGCTCAACCTAAGTCACCAGGCCCTGCATACTATCCTGCGCAACACCAAATCCCTGCCTTGAGGCAAGGTGTATTAGCTCCAGCTAAGTGCTGCACTGAAGCAGTGGCATGGTTTCTGAATATGAGCTGGATTGTACAAGGCCACCTCCCTTTGAACAGAGGCAGGATGAACAGAAGTCCATCTGTGTCCATCTAGGCATATATAATCTTTTTATTCTCTTCTGTGACAGACCCCCTGGCACTCCATATCATCCCAAGAGTACTCCTTAAAGGAGGAGATGTCTTCCTGCCATCTGCTCCAGTTTGACTTCATCGTTCCTAAACAGAGGTGATCGTAACTGTACACAATGTGATACCAGAGGATGCCTGCAACTCAGCATATGGAAATACCATCTTCCCATCCGCCTTTCAACAACAAAGTCATCCAACTTGGAAAGCCTGACGCCTTTCCTCTGACCGGTCATTGCTAGCCAGAAGGATTTGGCCTGGAGGTGTGCTTCACAGGGATCATTGCATGAGCCCAGACCAGTCACCATGGCTGCTATTGTTTGAACAGCAAACAGCCTTCCAGGGAGAAGGGCGATGAATCATATCCAAGTGAAGAAACCTCTATTCCAGATTTATGTTCTTTTAAATCCCACTAACAGGGCTCCAACCATTTCACTGGAGTTTCCTGAAGAACGAAGGGTACACATAGAAAATGATTTCATACTCTTTAGGGCTGTATAAATTAAACTTTGCTCTGGCCAGTAAGTTAGAGAGTAAAGTTAAGCAACCCATGTGCAGATCACCTGCACTTCCGTGATTACTTCACAACTAGACAACTGCTGAAAGCAGCTGGAGGCAAATGCAATATATTTGCTAGCAAAACACAAAATGAAACAGTCTGTTTCAGTGAAAAAAAATACATAAATGAGGTTGTAAAGAGAGCCGCTCAGCAAAGAGTAATCAAATAAAATAAAATATGGTACATTAAGTTGGGCAATTCATGGCATTTCACTTGGTGTCATTGAGAACATTGCTAAAGAAAATTCAATATATTCCATAGCATTACTACGGTGTTCTGGAGGATCACAACAAATTTTTGCTATGTCTTCAAAAGGAAAGTGTTACATTATTTGTAATTCTAGAGAACTGAAGGTATGTAAAAGCAGCGTGCCTTAAAAATGTGATTGCCAGAACCAAAGTCTGTGCTATCATAAGCATGTAAAGTGCTGACACCAGTTTTTTAACAGTTGCCAAAAAAGAAAAAGTAGCTGTTACTTTATCATAATCAAAACGTTAATCACAACAATGCATTGGTAGCAGGGCTCATGCTAAAGAAAACTATTCCATGTAACAAACTTAAACAATACAAGAATGCAATTACTCTCCTGTGGTCACTCGTACCTGAAGAGTGATTCCCGTGACAGCCAGATTTCGTTCTGCTTCACGGTCTTCCAAGAGAAGAGCAGCAGAAGTAAAGCAAAGAGGGTCAGAACAGTAATTCTCCATTTATTTAACCATGTAGACAGCTTTCTTAGACCGTGGACAAAAAGGATGCAGTATCCCATACTGGAAGAGAAAAAAAAAAACAAAAGGAAAATGCACCACAAGTTATACTGCAGTACTCTGGTTTATATGCAAGACCACGCATTATTGCACTTATTACACAATTAGAGTGTTTTTTTGACTAATTGTATTTTCTGGGCTAACAAATTCCAATTCAACAGCAGCTTTCCTCAAGTCACTGCACAATTTCCAAATTAATCTAAATGATAGACCCAGATGCCAGAAGTACAGTAGCGCACATAATACCACCCAGGATAATGGTAGCTTACACCAGCCTGCAGAAGGCAGCTGCTTTTCTGAACAGCAAGCTAAGAAAGCACCATGTAATAACAGTAATACTGAGCACTACTGGGGCAGCATGCAAGTGAAAAACATTTTTAACACAGGGAAGTCTCTAAACAACCCCAGCAGTGGCCACTATTAATTCTAGTTTACAAATTGTGAAGTTCTGGTGGGAGAACAAGTGTTGTAACCAGTGTCACAGCAGGAGAGGGTGGAAAAGGCCATGTCAAAGGCAGGAGTCCCTGCCTGGGTCTTGCATACCTACATCAGAGCCAGCCCATTCCTTCTATTGCCCAGTCCAAAACAGCTGAGATGCGCTAGCAGAGCAGAGCTTCTTCACTGCCCTTCCATAAAACCACGCACAGTCTTCTCCAGCACCCAGGCTCCCAGTACTTTCATGGCTCTCCATACACAACTACTGAGGCATTTTCTGCAAAGTGAACTGCATTTTGAACTGAGGTCTTATTCCTGTAAAACTTCAATTCAGTAATTATTGACCCTAATTCAAGCTTTATGTTAATTCTTCCAGTGATGCCTCTCTGAGCTGGAAACAGGATGTTTTTTGTTGCTGTACTTAGTTTGCCAATAATTCTACTTGGCATTTTGAAAAAGGAATTTAAATTCTTATTGCTTGAGGAATTTCCGTAGCTTATTAATAACAGTTACTTAGCACCTAGTTTAAACTTAAAAGCTATTTTAGTCGAGCAACCTCTGCCCCCCCCCCCCCCAAAGAAAGAAGGGAGCAGAAGGATATGGAGTAACACCTGGAGATCACCAGTACCCAGGACAAAAAAGCAGCACTCCCCAGACACTGGCACACGTTGAACCCTAGCTGAATCCCACACTTGAATGTAGGCAGGCTGGAGGCAAACAGCTCATCACACCTGCCTGCACTCTGAATGGAGTTCCACAGGCTCACCTGATCTGTACCAAGGCAGGAGAGCAAATTCCCTATGAGTCTGCTAGGAGGTAAGACAAACTAGAACACAATTCCTCTGTCAAAGGAGACCTCGCAAGGAAGCACATGGTGTGCTGAAAGTCAGTCTGGATATCAGAAAAACATCCCATCTTCAAGGAGCTGTGAGTGTGCTTCTCAGTGCAGTTTCTCTGTCCTCTTGGAGGGCTGGGCACATTGCTATTGCTGGGCTTCCTGAGGATGGAGAGGGATAAGAATTCTCACTTTTACTGAGGAATAAAGTGACTCTGTTGAATACGCTAACAGGCAGCAGGCAGCGGTGCCATCTCTGACATAGTACTGGTGCCATAGAAGTCACAGAGAAGTACAGACATAAGGGGCAAACCCAGAGACATCAGATCTAGCAACCATTCAAGACTTCTTTGTTCACCATTGATTTTTGAGTTCTCTTATTTTTCAGAAGCGGGTGTCAGTATGGTTGGGGTTTCTTATTCAACTATGCCCACATTTTGCTACAATACATTTCTTATGGCACTTGCACTGGTTTTTTTCATAAATTCTTTTGCACACATATGTTTACTGCAACTACATTAACTGAAGCAGACATTTAGATCTACAAACCAAGACACTGTTGCCAAACAATCCAGCCTGTATAACTATTGAACTCTACTTTATAAAACCTCTGAAAAGCTAATCTCAGTAATAAGCCCTCTCTTCATGATAAGAAACGCCTCAAAAACCTGCAGACAGTTTTCACTCTCTTATTTTGCCTTTAAGCAATTTTATCCCTCCTTTGGAATTAATTATCTGACATAAACATTAATTGCTTTAGCACACGGCCATTTTCAAAGGAATTTCCCTAGACCTTCACAGCTTCAGAACAAGCCTTTTCTAACAGAATGGTGAATACAGCCAGAAAACAAAAAACTGCAAATGTCAATGTCTTGGTATTTATGTCAAACCCTGTTCTGGCTGTTGGGAAAGTCTGCCTTAGCGGCAGCACCCAACTCTGCTTGGCCAAAGCACAGCCAGCATCACGTTAGAGCATACACAGCCCAGGGAAAGGGGCTTCCAGGGGTTACTCCCCAGTATCTGCAGTGCCTCGCCACAAGTCACAGAGCAAGATGCTGGGTGCTGCAAAGAATTAAGGGCTCATTTCAGCCTGCAGCTCCCACTCCACCTGCACTGGCAATGACACTGCAGCAGCACCCAGCCCTCCACGGCAATTCCCATCAGAGGCTCCCAAAGCACTTCCTAAGGGTCTGCTGCAATTTTCTTCTTACAGAAGAGCAGGAACTTGAAACATGTCAATAATATGATTTGCTCTGCTGACGGCAGACTGGCAAACAAGGCAACAAAGCTGCAGTCCAGGGTCCTACCCACAACGCAAGGGAGCACACAATGGAAAACATCTTGCTGAAAAGACCACAGGACTCACTGAAAGTTGAACGGGTAAGTTACCCAAAGGCAGGCTCGACATCCGCACTCGGCAAGGCAGCAAGGCTATAGGATTCAGCAGGAAGTACAAACACAGATGAGCATGGGCTCCCAAATGGCTGCTGGAAGCTAACCTACCAGAATCCTAAACTGCAAAGCTGCTTGGGATAAGGTTAAAGGAGTGATACTAAAGAGGCAGGACTGAAGCATGATTTACACTTCAGTAAGAAGGGGGCCTACAAGTTTGTCAGAGAGTGATTCTTCATCAGGTCCTGTAGTGATAAGACAAGGGGGTTTAAACTTAGGTTAGTTCAGGTTAGGTATAAGGAAGAAGTTCTTTACTGTAAGGGTGGTGAGGCACTGGAATGGGTTGCCCAAGAAAGTTGTGAATGCTCCATCCCTAACAGTGTTCAAGGCCAGGTTGGACAGAGACTTGGGTGGCAAGGTTTAGTGGGAGGTGTCCCTGCCCATGGCAGGGGGGTTGGACCTTGATGTTCTTAAGGTCCTTTGCAACCCTAACTGTTCTATGATTCTAAGACAGAGATAATTGTGACAGCATGAGGACTGAGTCGTAGTTGTGCTATAATTATAGCCTATCTAACCTACAACTTATGTACCTGCACTACAAAATGCATAGGAGCCCAAAAGAAAGGAAAAGAAGGAAAAGGCTCAGGAAGTGTGAAGTGGGTCAGTACTTTTATTTTCAGAACCTGGTAAATTTGACTTAAAACTTCAGACCATTTCCTGCCACTATCATCAAGGACAGGGTGGGGAGGACACACCCGTATTATCTTTCAGGGACATTTCAGTGCAGATGTCAGATGGATCTGCACCTTTTTGCATGGCTTTTTTATAACATGGTCATTGTAAGGGCATTCCCTGGTCAAGGGCGAAGTTACAATCTTGGCTGCAGGTCTTTTGCAGGCCAAGGACTCCCAGAAGCACAAAGCACTCATGCGTTCTTTGCTGCCAGGAAAGCATGTGCGTTTGTGATTTCATGCCACAAATTGTTTGCAAAACAACAACTCACTGCTACATCCCCAAAGCTATTATCCTTGGTAATTTTTGCATTTCACTTTACACTTCTACCTTAAGGCCAAATAATTATGGTGAAATCAGGGCAAATCCAGACCCCCTCCTCCAGATCTAGCTCTAAACAAACCGAAAAAGCACCTATACCAATGAATTAAGCATCTGTAAAAAAAGCACAATTATATTACTATTGTTTTCCCATCCCAAAATCACATAATCCCTCACACTTTACAACACACTTGTTTCACACTAGACTCAGCAGTCCCAGTAATAGAAATTAGCTTTAGTAGAGAGAACATGAAGTTTTGAATCAGTAAATCACTGAACTTGCTTAGATGGAGTTAGATGCTTAGAAGCTGCTGCTGCAGCAGCATGTCTGACAGTCACTGGACCTGGAGAGTCCCTCCAGAGTGCTTCAGCCCCGAGATACAAGTTTATCCCATTTCCCTTGATCCCAAACTTGTCAGGCTTTGCATAAGCCGTTTTAAGCTGCAATGAGTTTTAGGAGTCAGCAGCACCCCAACAGTGGTACCCATGGTGGAAAGAATCTACACAGATGAGACTGCCCTTATCTGATTAACTTGTGGGTGACTTCAAGGCATTTCCTATGTGGTGATCCTGTTATCACCTACACACAGTGAACATTACAAATGCACTAGCTTGTCTTCTCAAAGAGGTGGGGGAACTCGAATCCATATCAAATGTTAGCACTGTCTCACACACATTCACATAAAGAAAATTTAAACTGTCTCAGAAATACCTTTCATCAAAGACCTATTTGTCACTTGAAAAACTTACTCTTAAGCACTGCATTCCAGACATCTCCATAGCTATCTGCATATGCATGCAGGCAGTAGGGTTGTAGGTTTGAGGTTTGTCTGGATTTTTTGTTAACTCTAGCATTTCCTAGGAAGGGGAAGGGAGGGGACCATTTCTCCTGAAGGGCTTCTCTCTTGGCATTGTAATGCCTGTCATGCAAACGCTTTTCTGAAATACTCTGTAGTGAAAACAAAACAATGGGAAGCAAGCAAAATCCCCAACCCCTATTATATTTTTAAATCAGTTTTCCACTGCATGAAGGTGAAACTGCTAAGCTTTCTCTTTTTAACCTTCTGTAGAATAAGCAAGCGTGCTACAGCAACTGTTCCCCACTGAAAAGTCTATGCCAGCTTGGTTCTTGGGGTTAGATGCAAAGCAGGACCAGAGGAACAGCCCAACAGGTCAACACAGTTTTTCCATAGGCTCACCATGAGCAATTATGGGAGAACCTGTGGCTTCAGTGATTCAATGATGCTGCAGGAGAGCTTGGTAAATGGACTAACAAGCCAATGGTTTCATGATTGCTTGCATTTCAGACCCCTGTGGTACTAAAGTGGTACTTTAGGCATGTCCCGAATTGCAGTGAGGGCAGGGCTGCACTGGGCAGGCAAAAAAGCCCTCTGTGCCTTTGCCATGTATTTCTGGGAGATCACATGCAGGGAACTGTGCAATAATAGACTTTTGTCTACAATTTCCACAGTTTGTTAATATCACTCCACCTGCAAGGAAGCATAGAGAGAGGAGGCACAAGCAGATGGGAATGAGGCAGCACACAGACCCCATTTCCCACGGTGTGCTACATGTATTGCCCACCTAAAACAAGAGCCAAAACAGCAGATACTTAATATTTGCAAACACTTCTTGGATAACCAGATCACAAATTCAATCTTTCCGTTGGCGATTGGCCTTGGGCGCTTTCCCAAGGCAAGGCTGTTACTGACAATGCTTATACACAGCTTCTCTCTCCCTCTATGGATCAGGTTTCTCACAGTCAGGAACCACTTGGCTGCATTTGGTTCTTGGCAATGGCATCTAATCAAAGACATATGTGGTTAGTGCCACAGTCCAAGGTTATTAGGATGGCCTGCTACAGCAATCTGCCAGCATAGAAAACCATCTTGCCTCTACCAGGATCTTGAAAACTGAGGTATGTTCTAATCACACATCTTACTGTATTTTCTGAGTTGCGACTTTGCACAGCACAGGTTTCCACTCCACAGAGGAGCCTGTGGGCAGAGCAGGCTAACTGCTGCCGTTCAGAGGCACCACACATGAGGGAACCAGTCCTGACATCAGTGCTGCAGCCCCAATCTTTTCTAACTCACCCAGGCAAAGCTGTAACATCAAGAGTTAAAAAAGGTGGAAGAATACAGAAAAGATGCCTTCTTCACACCTTTTAATGGTTATTTTGGGGATGTAAAATCTTGTGAAGTAGTTTGTTTGTTTTCAGAAAAACTGATTTAATCTCAACTACATACATGTGGACTACATGCGTGTAAATCCACTGATTTCATCCAAGCAGTTACTCAGGATTTCAGAGCTCAGCCTAGATAAGAATCCAGATGCATGCATACACATACATACCAGTTAGAAAAAGTTGCCCATAAGTAGCCTGTCAAAGCATTGAAGAAATACTGGCCTGTTTAGGGGCTGCTAATGCAACAAAAGGGATTATCTCAAAATGATACTGAGACCAGAAAATGCACTTGGCTCAGACATTTCACCCTGGGGTTTTTTTTCTGGACTGCAAGCCTTCTTGATTTCCAGCTCTTATTTAAGATTACTCCCTTTCCTGCCATAAAAACTAACCCTTGCTTTCAAGCTGAAGCAAGCTTAACCCTTGTGTGTGTGACTTAAGCTAATTAATACTCTGCTGCTGCCCTTTCAAGAGTAGGGAGCACAGACTTGAGAAAGACAGTGTCTGCTGCCAGGTCCAAACACTGAACACAAACACTTGATTGTCTTGGATTTATTTGTCCTCCACAAGCTTCCTAGCCCCAGTCCCACACATATAGTACCTGGCACAACATGCTTTTCATGCTTCCAGTCCAAGCCACTTCAGCTCTGCAGCCTGAGCTGAAGAAATACACTGAGAGGAAGAGCTAAAGCCAGCTGAAATGCAGTTTGCAGGCAGGGCTGTTGCTTCAGGGGGAAAAGGCAGTTCAGCCCTGTTAAACTTATCAGCTTCGCTCACACTGCTCTAATGGGGAGTAATTGATTGCAAAAAGCACGCCTGCATGCCCTGTGGGCTGCTCCTGCCTTACTACACAGCAATCAGATGTGGAAAGGAGAGCTGGCAAGCAGGGATGGCCAGGATGGATCCTTCTGCCTCAAAAAGCACTCTCAGGCACAGAGCTGCAGGGATGAGCAGTGCTGGCATGATGGCAAAGATGCTGTTTCATGAAAAAGTCAAGTTTTCCAAGGCTGGAGCCATTTCAGGCAAGAATAAAACCTGGGCTTTAAAAAATGGTTTTCATCTGGAAAAAATGGTGTATTTGTATGTGCATGCTAGCTTGCACTGGGGTCATCCAGAAAAACCAGATACTCGGAAATCAGGGTACCTCCCTGTGGCTTGGATCACATGGATTCAAACCACCTTGCAAGGTAAGGCTGAGAGTTGGGGGTGTACTGAGTGAGTTCACGTGTAGGGCTCCAAGTTTGGCGCCCTCCAAGATCTCCAGTTATCAAAGCCCAAGTGCTGGTATGGAACAAATACACTCCACTGGTCTCAATGTATTTGGGAAATAGAGAAGTTTACTTTGTACTGCCAAGCTTACTGCTGGACCAAGATGTTCTCTCACAGCTGGTACAAGGCCTAAATTCAGCAAGTTACAGACTGGCTAAATTGACAGGAATGTAAGCGTGAGTATAGATAAGGTCTGGAAACAAACTTCTGCCATCCGAGTGATCGAGCAGCCTGTAGATCAGCTCTAGCAATCCTGAAAAAATGCTGGTGTGTGGCTGATGGACCTCAGTGTCCCAACTCTCAGAGGAGTATCTCCCCCAGAGAGGTAGCTGTGGGCTACATCCATCCAACAGTCCATTTCTGTTGTTCTTCTGACCGTAAACTCCATTTTAGGTTGGAGAAGTCTTTTGCTTCCAACCTTTTCATCTGAAATTTCACTGCAGTTTCAGCACACCTTGGCAGAAAGTTTTGGGTTAACTAAAATGTTGTATTTTCCATGGCAGAATGTATCAAAACTTTCTCAAGCAGTTTGGAGTACGAGGGAAAAGCCTGTTGGAACAGTCATGTTTTTGGACTGAATGTCCAAAGGCAAGGAGGATGTGGGATGTGTCTCTGTCACAGGCAGACAACCAGCAGTATTCACTATGCACCTCAGAGTCTTCACTGGTGCTGAATTTTAGGGACAAAGGGAAAAGTGTTGCTTAAATTGTCTACCTTCCATTAATGGCAACATGGAATTAGCATCTTTTTTCTTGGTTACTAGATGTTTTAAAAGACTTCAGGACCACCACCAAGGTATAATGGTTAGTATATAAAAAAAAATCCTACTGGGAAAAAAAACAAGCCTCACAGCTCAGAAATATCAGTGTGACAACCAAGGAACTGGCAGTGTACTTACTACTGAGTGTGCCAAATGTGTCAAGTTTTCATCAGAATTAAGAGACCTTTTCCTGGAATAAGGTCTGCAATTCATAAGCACAAAGACAAAGAGAACCATAAACACTGGCAGAATTCATCTAATGTGAAAAGGTACCTTATGAGTTAGTGCTAGACTTTGTCATTGGCTCTGAATTAAAAGCTATGCATACCTACATTAAAGATACTTAGACATAACCAGCTAAGTCATCAAAATGATTTACCTGCACAAG
Organism: Forpus xanthops; assembly: GCA_032466535.1. Lineage (NCBI taxonomy): Eukaryota > Metazoa > Chordata > Aves > Psittaciformes > Psittacidae > Forpus > Forpus xanthops. Next base: position 46,331 of record JASSUY010037368.1, read on the forward strand.
CAATGGGGTCCTCTACTCAGAACATGCCATAATTGGAGAAAATGCAGGAAGTCTTATTTTCCTTATTATAGAGAAAATACAGGCTAGAAATGAATGATTTTGCTAACCTTTGAAATGCCATTTGGATGCATTTCCCTTCCCTTCCTTCCAATAAGTCATGTGATTAAAAAAGCCCTACTTCACTAGTGTTCAAGTCCAAGATTTCGCTTCCAACAGATTCCTGTCTGAAAAATTTACAGGTAATACCTAAACTTTTCATGGTTTTGATTACTATATGCATTATGGAAAGAAAACATTTTACAAATGAAAAATCTGATATAATTCCATGGGCATTGCATAGAAATTCCCCAAAATCTTATATACTTTACTGTGGAAGGGTCTGTATGCTACAGTTTTAATTAAAATACTGTAATAACTTCTGGAATTCTATAGTAGGGAAATAATTTCCCATGCAATTCTATCACAAGTCTCAAAACCCATCATGTAAGAAACTGTTTTCTATTAAATTTCACCAAGCATCTTCTTAAGGGCACTGTATACCCTTGTAAATAAGAATTTCTCTTTAAACCAACATGACCAAGTAGACTGTTTCCACAAGATGACATGAACTTAGCTTATTACTATTTTCAAAAGCAATATCCTTACACATCTGCATCATTTTCAAAAGCAGAATAAATGAGTTTGAAGGCTTTCCTTTGGTCTATCACAACAAAACCAAAATCTTTCCAGTACAGCCATTAATGCTCTTACTTTGCAGATATTCAGCTTTCCTTTGAATTGACTGTACACGGCCAAAACACAACATCTTTCTCAAAAGCAGGTTTTAAATTTAGCTAAAATAATGCAAGACTGCAGTCTAGACCAAATGCTCCATAAACTGATCTTTTTCAGCTTTTCAGCATCATTTCAGCTTTTACTCCTAGGTCTTTACTGCCTTTTGTCAAAACATATGACACCAGCATCTCAGCATTTTTTGCCTCCATTTACAGAAGACAGCTGCACTGATTTCTCCTTAAAGTCTTTGACAGGGGTGGGCAAGCCTTCAAAAACTAGGAGCTTAAGTTTGGATATGCAGCTGAAAGGTAGCTGTTCAGTGTTTAGCCTTTCTACAAGCAGTTAATTCTCATTAATGTGAACTCTCTCTGTCTGCTTTCAAAAGGCATAGTGGAATTATCATCTCTATTGAACAGATGAGAAAGCAGAACCGGAGCTGCTTGCCTCAACCAAGGCCCCCACCTCCTTGCCTGCAGCCATGAGGCATTTTGCAGACTAAAGCTTGAACAAATGCCCTGAAGTAGGGACAGGCATCCCTCATAGTAAAGAGAGATCAAGTTGGGGCTGGGGTCTGGCCCACTGCCGTCACATAATGCCCTCCCTGTCCTCTCCCAGTGTCCCCAGTTACAGGAAATGCAATCCAGTTTGCTCCTTCTGAACATGGCCCTCGCAAGAACAGCAGCAATAGAGTAAGGCACTGAAATCATGTTTCTTTTAAGTAAATGGAACAGGTGTAACTCAGAGTCTACATCCAAATCCCAAATGAATTGTGGATTTATAACTTAAAAGGAGGCAAAAAGCTTAATTATATTATGAAATTGAGATCAGGGAGCAGATAAATTGGCTCCATGGAGACAATAGGACTTTCACCACTGATTTTGCTGGGGTCAGGGTTTGACTCCAATTGAAAACAGAAGCTTCTTCTGTAACTCACATGATCCCTTACAGGATCTGATCTAATAATGAAGGAATTCTGAAAGGCAAACAGGAATTCAGCTCCTGGTGAACTTATAGCTTCAAATAATGCTAAAGAAATAGGTGGCAAAGGAAATTGAAAACACATCACCATCCCATTAGAAAGCTGGTCTTCAAGAGAATGAAAATAAAGTGGAAAGAGTAACAAGCTCCCAGAAAACAGAAGTACCAATAAGTCACATCCTCAGGTGGCTATCCTATAAGCAAAAGGTCTTTGCTCAGAGATATTCAGGTCCACAAAAATTACAGGCTATTCCACTAACTACCAGTTTTGGGTGGTTTTATTTTCCTAAAGTCAATAATGTATGGAATTACAGTAATTGGAACAAAAGCATCAGCATAGAAACCAAAAACATGCTCTATGTAGATGCAAAAATTCATATGGTGCCTGCTTTGCTATGGCACAGGGAAGGCTTTAACATGTTTAGCCCCTGAAAAGTGCAAGCATTTTTTTTCCAGATGCTGGCTTTCTTGCAGATTTTGAGATGGATGCTGAAGCAAATGCCATCCTGTATATAGCAGTTATCTTCTAGTATTGACAATAAGGATTGCAGCGTCAAGTCTTGATAGAGTACGGAGATGGCAAAAGGAAAAAAGAAATAAAAGAAAATGACAGCAACCCGTAATTGCCTGTGCTGGGAAAGAGTAGCTGCAACCCACTCATTGCCCAAAAATGGTGCAGGTACCACTGACTTGCCTATTGCTTTCAGAAAATTGGAAATAAGCCATGTAGTAGTGTTTTGGTTGATTTGTTGGTTCATATAAGGTCATGAAAACAGCTTAAGTTGTCCAGCCACAATACAACAATACAGCAGTCCTACCAAGAGCCACTGCTACCAGGGTAGCAGTGAAAGATGAGTATGATGTCAAAATAGCTCTGATTGACAGGAAAGATCCAGGAAGTGAGAGCAATCTCAACTCTGCTGATGTCTCAGTCCCCTGGATGGCCCACAAGTTTACATTACCTCTCCAGTTTCTGCATGGTGAAGGACAACATAGAGGACAAGCTAGTGCTAAGTACAGACAAATGTTCACAGCTCAGAATACCTGCATGCACATAGCTGTTCTGGGTTTTCAAGGAATCAGGCTGCCCGTGGTGTTCTGAACACATTAGCAGATAGGCAGCAAGCATTACTATATCTACGCTTTGAAGAGGTGAAAAAAATGTAGTGGTTTAAGTCTTTCACTGATCCAGCTATTTATTGTGATGTCTCTTTGGAGAATTGTGGTCTAGAGAGATGTATCCTGGCTAATATTTCCAAGATATGTATTTCATCCCCCTAGCCCTCCTGAAAACAAGTTTTCCCCTCTTAAGGATAAGAGAACAACAACAAAATTAAAATTAGAAATTGAAATACAAATAGTTTTCTTTTGATTTTTTTTCAAGCTAAAGTAATGCTATTATTAAAAAATCCTGATTTTACCAAATAAGCGCTTGTAAGCCCCAAATAAAAACTAAGTACAAGAAATATTTTCTCCAAATATTTCTAGTTTGCTAAAGCCAATTAAAGAAAACATTCAACTATTTGGACTTATCTTATATCCGTCTCCCTTGAGGCACAGCTTGCAGACAGAAGAGGAATTGTTCCAAATACTCATCAATCCCCAGAAGGCAAGGCCCAGCCATATAATTAGACATCAAGCAAAAGGCTTATTCCCTGTTCCTTTCTATTTACAACATCCTTTATGTAAATCCTGGGGTCCTTACTTAACTTAGATTAAAAAGAAAATGCTTGACATTTTGCCCAGGTAACTACTGAGCAACACCGAATTAGGGCTTCAGGCTGCAACACGCATACACAACTGTCACATTCATAAATACTAATAGAAGGCTATTACTTGAAACAGAGATAGAAAAGCACCTTCCAGCATAAGCCCAAAACCACAGATCATCGAGTTCTCCCCACCTAATTGAGAACTTCTGTCTAAATATAGATGAACAATCATCTCTGATGCGCTGAGTTTTAGAGAAGGAATGGTAAAGAATAAGAAAAGCCCTTTTCAAGATGTAACATAAGAAAACTGCTAAAGGCTGTTCTAAATAAAGAACATGAGTGCTTCCTAAAGTCATCATTATTAAACTGCCACACTCCCAAGGTGGGGAAGGAACAAACAAACAGAAAACCAAACAACACCTCCCCCATGATTTTTATTCTTCCATAGTCATGAATGCTCACAGAAGTCCTCCTCACCACTCATCGCATTTTGCACGCAGAGGATGAAAGAGAGCTCATTTCTTGGTAACTCGTAGCCAAGAGCTCAGCTCTCTCGAGATCCTTGTGCTGGAAACTAAACTGACCACCATTCCCGTAAACTGCCAGGGTTTGCCTTCCCTTTTCATGCCAGCTGCCTGCCAGCCTGGGGTAGGAGGAAAAACCAAATATTGCAAAGCAGGACATGAGTGATCTGAGCAAAGTATGAGATCAGAAGATTCTGACACAGACTTACTCCAGAGACATCATTTAATCTTTTGTCTACCTCAGTTTTCCTTCCTGGAAAGATAAAAACCAACAGGATCTATCAATTACCTACTTTGTAGGTCATATATTTGCAAAGTCCTCAGGGAGATGAAAAGCATTATACAAACTATATGCACACATGTTAACGTTGATTAATTTTCTCTGCACAAACGCACTCTTTTTTCTTCTTCATTGCCCCTCCTCTCATTATATCAGCAGTCTCATCTGGAGGAGGAAGAGGAACTGCTGACAGCTGAAGTATTTTCTGCAGTTCTTTTGAGATTCAGGAATGTAACCACTCAACACAGCCCTGCGTTCAGCTGACTGTTTCCTTAATAGCTTTGCGCTTTCATGTGTTTCCTCATTTTCTGTTACATGAATTTAAAGCAATCTGATTTCCAAGTTAATTTGAAATGATGCAGGATCCATTAGCTGAGGGTATCATTTGCAAAATAACTCCATGGAACAGTTATTACTTTCACTTTCACTCACTGTACTTTCACTCACTATACTTTCAGGTATACCCTCAGAAAATAAAAGCAGTGCTAGTGATGTGAATGAAATCAGCAGGATTTGACTCAAAAAGCATATCAGTATATAGCAGAGCACAGAGATTCAGTCTAACTGCATGAAAAGCTTGTAATAAATGCAACAGCTTCCATACAGCCTGAGTTTTAAACCAACAAGCAGCCCTTTTGTGATAGTACTTATACAAATGATGATCAGAATATGCGTACAGCTTTGCAAAAGACCACTTGCAAGCATTTTTCTTAGGATTTTTGGATCCATGTTTTCTGAGGAATACAGTTTAAACATTTTATGGGATAAAATTATTGTTTCAGTTATCACAAAGTAATCCAGAGTGAAATTGAAGACTTGTGCTTTTTCAACAGCTCCACAACAGCATTTCTCACTAGAGATAACAGATGCTCACCTTCTGCACTTGAGGACAGAACTGGGCTTTCTGACTTGCAGCATCTAAGAACAACCATTTATAGTCATAGCTGGAACAAACTGCACCAGCACAGGTTGCTCAGAGAGGTTGTTGAGTTTCTCTTTTTTTGAGACATTCAAAAGCCATCTGTACATAGACCTTGGCGACTGGCTGCAGGTGGCCCTGTCTGAGCAAAGGGTTTGGACAAGATGACCTCCAGAGGTCCTTTCCAACCTCAACCATCCTGTGATTCTGTGAAATGGGCACAGCCTGGTGCATCTTGAATGAATGTCCTCTTACTGCTACTTCAGCCCCTGGTGTGGATACTGGGGAGATGTCAGAAGTAAGGACACCAAGTTTTCCTTGAGTAAATGCAATCGGAAGCACACAGACTTCCAAAGTGATAACTGTTAGAGACTGGAAGCTGAGAGAAATCCCATGGCAGAGGCTGAGGGATGGAGAAGTGGCTGTCTCTTCTTCATCTTCTTCAACAGCCACAAATCCTGCTCTCTTAGATGTGTATGCAGTCAACAGCCTACAGGCAGGAAGGAGGTCATGTGCATATTTTCACTGATGCTAACAGTCTTTTAAGATAGCAAGTCACCTTTGTTTGTACTGACCACTTAATCTAGTGGGAAAGCTGAGCAATACCACAATAAAAATGTGACAGAATAACTTCTCATTTGCTTTCCTTAAGGTAAAGACATTAAACAATGTAAGCTGATAATATTACTAAGAGGGAGAGTCTTGGAAGTCTATCCTCAAAAACAACACCTAATCTCTGTACTGAGCTATTTCAGGCACAGCAAAAATACCTGCTCTCAACTAACTATAAAATGTCTCATGCTATCACACCAAAACTCAAAGACAGAGAGCACACTGACTAGCAGTATAATGTTTGAGGTATTGTAAAAGGAAAGAAGCAATCATGCCTGCTTTTACAAAATGGGATGGTGGTCTCATTAGAAAGGAATTCAATTGCAATAGTTACCTCGGCATGTAAAGGACTCGCTCTGCCACCACAAATCCCACCCTGAAGAAGAGGTTGCTGGCTGGGATGAATGGGAAAACCAGGAACAACAAGCCAACCAAAACTTCTTTGTGTTCCAGTTTCTGCAATAACACAAAATTAAACAAATATCAACTAAACAAATCCAACTTAATTTACCACTAACTTTCCCCTTTCCTTTTGAGTTTCTGATACATGAAAAAGGCAACTTTGATATGTTTTGCATTTAAAAGAAGTTATTTCAAAATATTTATATAGTTATATTCTTATATATATACATACTGTGCTTCTCGTATGCCCAGAAAGTGCACAAACACTAACTACAGTGTGTATTGCTATCCTTGGTATTGTTCGCAGGTCAGCTCTACTGTATGCAGCTCTCTTGAGATGGCATAAGTAATACTTAAAATATACCCCATGATCTTTAAGATCCCTTCCAACTCTAACCATTCTATGACTCTAAAATTGGTAATACATTAGTTTAGAACAGTGTGCATGTATACATTAGCATGTCTATCACATTCTGGCTGTATGTAAACACAAAAATGCATATAGCAAACAGACTGCTGTGTTCAATCCTGAATGTTTATTAACTGAGAAAAAGCTGTTCAATCAGTCACATTTTGTGTAAAGAAAACTAGCCCTAAAAGGCATATCAATGCAGTCATTTTATCTCTTTGGAGACAATATCTAAACTTGAAATGATAGTTTCGCACACGAGGTCTCCATATTCATACAGAGCTGGAAATTTGAAACAGGCTAGATGCTAAAATTAACATCTTTCACTTGAGCTCAGTTAATGCCCTTCACTTGAGCTCACTTTAATGTTGCTTGCTCTTTGAGGAGAAATTGAATTGCCACATGCACTTCAAATCAACTGTGATCTGCACGGCCAACACAAGCCTCTCAGGACACCATTAGGAACAGCTGCTGTTGCAGTCACAGGGAGACTCAAGCCTCCTTGGGCATATTAATTTAGCTCCACCCCAAGAGGGTGAATAAGCTCATGCTTTCTGTCAGTTATATCAAAGAATATCATCAGGCTAACTGAAGTGTAGCACTGGGTCTGTTAAATCACCCAGACAGACATTTGTGCCTTCCTGCCCTGGTATACCACTGCCTCATGAGCTGCTGCAGCACCCTTTGGCAGCCATTGAGAGAAACTTTGTCATGCTTAGAAACAGATACAACCAGAATCACTTAATGGTTGCAGCACTTTCTAATTGTTGTGGGCAATTCTCAGCCTTGGAGAGCAAATTGACTTCTCTTTAATGAAGGAATCTAAATTTAGAAACAAACAAGATTTCTGAGCAGAGGAATGGAGCCCGATAAATGACTGGGACCAAGCAGTACAACTTGTCTTGCTTTGCACAGCTACAGACACCAGTTACCACTGGCCTAGTCAGTGGCTGAAATTCAGAAGTCCCAGTATTAAAAATATATTTATCCACTCTGTGGGGAAAAACAGTGAAAATTTCCTATGGCTATCAAATGCAAGGGTACACGTCAGGAGGTGCTGATGTTGCTTTAGAGAAGCTAAACCATATGATCACAAAAAACCTGCCCTGGTTTCCTCTGGCTCAATGAGGAAACATGTAGCAGTGAGAGAAGAATTTATGTCTCCAGACTTCTTTATCAATGTCTGCTTTATAGAGCACCATGTTTATCTGCTTCTATTATGCACCCTTTCAGTTTCTTGGAATGAGTTACTGCTGCCTTCTTGCATTCACACCACCACCTAAAATACATTATTCCCAGAGCTGAAGCTGACACCAATCCCTAAAACTGATGAGCATAGATGACTGGTAATGGTCAATTTGGCTTTTAACGGCAGTAGAAAATTGAACAGGAAAAAGGAAAGAGGATTAAAAATTACTCAACTCTGAATGAAAATTATCAGTCCTAGCTCAACTCCAACTTCCCTGCCACCAAGTTCTGGACATATACTCCATTTCTCTCCTGCTGTTTGACACTCTCTTCCCACCTTGTCTGGCCTAATTATGGTGCTCATTTTCTGTCACTGATCTACTCCAAGGGTTTAACAACAAAGACAAAGAAAGTATGCTGGACCAAAAGGAGTGCACTGCTATTGCATAAAATGTTCTCTGTCCCTAAGATACGCTCTTGATTTCAAATGAACCAGATATCAAGTATTTCTCCAGTTGTTCTTCATTAAGTCAGCAATTGGGAAAGCAACCTCTGGTTAGCATCTCTAGGAAGGACACAGTGTTATTCAAAGCTGTAGCACTGCAGATAAGCAAAGGAAACTGAATTCTGGAGAAAGATAAATAAACCTGAACATGAGATGGGAAAGAAGAACATGTAGGAATTATCTCAGCTGAAGGAGAAAAAGGTATTGCATGCCCTTTCTACAAGTCACACTCCAATGCCACTGGAAGCTGCCAGCTCAGTCCCTCAGGCAGGGCTCATAGACAGGAGCCCAGCACTCACAAACCAGCCTCACAGAGCTGCATAGCCCTCCTTAGTGCTACTTATTTCTGAAACAAACATCTGTCAGTACCCTTTTAAAAGCATTCAGTTCAGGCTGAGGCTTTTGTGAAGAGGTGGTTCTTGAGGGCCAGGCTTTACCTGAATTTGTTTCTTGCAAGCCAACAGATCTAACTGCTGAGCTCATGCTGCGGTCACTCCAGAGACCAGTTTGGGTTTCTCTCCTCTACCAAGCCATTAACTTTCCCAGAATTTGTACAGACATTTCATGTATTTGACATCTTGGCTCTGTGGCTGGGTCCTGCCCATGAGGAGAGGCTGGGGAGAGCCCCTGGGCAGGAAGCCCTGCCCGCAGTTTGGAATTTATACTCAAATAAAAAATCATCCTATTCTCAGCCAGATCTTAGCTCTCATTTCCCTAAATAATTTCTACTGTCTGATTAGATAATGAGCAAAACCGGCCTTTGCCCTGATGGAAGAATTGCATATTCTTCTATCCCAGCCTTGTGAAGGCTGGTGGCACAGCAGCCATCCCTTCCTTCCCAGCAACGGCTAACATTCGCTCACCTTGGCAGCTCAGAGAATACAGAAAAAAAGGATGGAAATGCAACCACAATATGTTGAAAGGATTCTGCGTATCGCAGGTGATAACTGTGGACAGCTAAAAGCCAACAGCACAAGCCTCATAAGACACCATATTTTCCTGTATCTTCTTCCCCTATCAAAATTTACTTAGTAGATTCACCTTTTAATCCTCCTTCACCTGGAGGGGCGGATAGATTTACAAATGAGTAGATAAGCACAACTGAATGGCTCAAGAATGTTGGAGACTGGTACTGTAGGGCTGCAGGAAGAGAAGGCAGCAGGATCTTCCATCCAACACAAGCCATAGATGTCCTCCATGTGTTTTTTAGAGAAAAAAACCTAACATGTAGCTTGTTACATTTTTAAGGGAATAAATCACAAAAAAAAACCCACAAACAAACAAATATTGGGACCATTCATTTGGTTTAACTACTCTGGTCATATGAGCTCACTTAAAGAGACAGCTGAGCTAAAGATGGCCTGGAGCAGTAGTCCAAGCTTTTAAAGCGTAGTAGGCAATTTTGTTTGTCTTCCCTTTTCATTAAAATAAGAAGAGCTAGTATAGAAGTTATAGATCACTTCATTCCTTTTAAAGAGTCACATCTTTCCTCTTGAAGATAGTGCTTTCTTTTGGAAATACAAACTTGCCTTCCTGTCACAGAATTCTCTGGGAGTAGAAAAAGCCCACTTTTGATTTAACCTTAGAACGACTCCTTTTGTTAAAGTCAAGCCAACATCTACCTCTAATTACAATTAGGCCTTCATGATATTGTCACAAAACCAAACAAAACCCAAGAAAACAAGCCAAAAAACAATAAAGAACTTTTTTAACCTGCTGATTTTCATAGACTTGAAGACTTAAAGAATACCACTTTTTTCTCCCAAAGGCAAGACAAGAAAATTGCCACACTATCTCAAACAAAATAGCAAAGAATCAATACAAAGCCAAAATCAACCGAAATAACAATAAATCTCAAAAATTGCTTCTTTGGCGATTTGAGGGAAAAAGAAGAAAATCTTGAGTTTACAACTGAAAGAGAACTTCCCATGTTACATACAAGACATATTTCTGTGCTACAAATAAGTATTTGCTGACTACAGTTAGATTATTTGCTGACTACTGTTAGATCACAAGTCTTCTACAAGCCAAAGCCTACAAAGTACAAGCACAGGAGATACGCAGATTACATTGACATACCTATCATAAACTATGGACTTGCATAAGCCCACTGTAAATTTGCTGTGTTTCCCCTTGAGGAAACATTGCTTGAGGTGCCAGATCCATTAAGTCCTGCACACATTCACATTCCCTGGCACCTCCAAGAGCTGAGGCATTGGAAAGTGGAGCTGTGAGGACAGCCCTCCTGTCAGCTGGGCAAAGTTGCACCTTGGAGGAGACAGCAGCTGGGCAAACAAGTCCAAGCAGAATGCTTCTGAAGGCGTTTATACATGCCTGCCTGTTTGACGGGAAGGTGACAATCAAATGGGTTCAATTTCTTCCTCTTAACAGTTTATTTTGAGAATGAGGCACGCGTTACCTCTCCACCATTTAGAACCAAGAGCTCCATGCAATAAAGACTTCCTTCCTATCAAAAGGATAAATCACCTTCTGCTAGCGAGCTCTGGATGGTCCACTGCAGTCAGTGACATATTATGCTTGGAACATCTGACTGAGAGCACAGAAAAGCTGGTATCCAGGAAAGTTGGTAGTGCATGACTGTATAAAAGCAATGATGGCTATTACACGTTTTTAAATGCTTGTAGGCCTAGGAAGTAAGTGCATTATCCATCAAAAAAGACACAGAAATACGAAGAAACTACATGACCAACTATAGACCACAGACAGAGGATTACAGTTTATTTTGCAGTTTATTCCTAACATCCATTTGTGAAAACTGTTAGCACAAACTACCCACAAACTTAATTCATGTACCAGGACTGGTATTGTTGTACCATTCCATCGTGAAGTCACAAACAGCTCAGTAAACATGACTTCTCATCTGCCTGCACCAAATCACAGGCAGCATCTCACCTGGCAAGAGGTTAGGAACTGCAAGCATCTACTCTTGCACTTTCCACATATATGGTAGCAAAGATAAAAGGGACATTTCAAATTCACACTGCATTCTTGCACAAGGTGATAAAAAGCAAACTTAAGGTAATTGGGAGCCAACCCTTGGGCTTCATTCCTTCATAGCTGATGCAAAGCTTACAGAAGCAAGCACTTCGGTGTTCCCAAGTCCTGCCTTACTGGTGAAGGCAAGAACGGGTCATGACAGAGCTGTACCATGCTCCATGTACCATCAACATGGTCTTCCTCAGGCCACCAGCAGAAATCAGGATGGAACAAGTACATCTTTATGTTATGCGGCCAAACAGAAGGGCACTGTGGACCTGTGGCTGTTTTGCTCTGCTGCCTGTGCCACCACTTCCCACAGGCCAAACATCAGGTGTCAACAGATGTCTGAAAAACTCAGACATTTGGTAAGGGAAAGGTAACTGCCCAGCTTCAAACGTGGCTCAGACACTAGGCTTAATCAGCCTGCTCCTACAAAAAGCCACAAATTCTGTAATCACTTCAGTTTATCAGAAGTTTTATTCTTTCATCTCATAAAAAAACCCAGCATCTTTAGCAGTGCCAGCTGCTTGAATGCCAGGCTTAGCAACTTACTGTCTTCTTAAAATAACTCTGTTTTCCTTGGTGATCATCTAAGTCTTGATAAAACCACCCAGTTACTACCGACTACAATAAAGCAAATGTATTTCACAGACAGTCCAAAGCCATGGAGATTTCCAACGCTATTTTGACCATCACTACTAACTGCTTATTAATTGACATGTTTATCCTATTTGAAACATTCAGCAAGACAAAAACTACTTTCCAGTTCACTGGCAGCAACACCTAGTCAGGAACTGGTGTACAGGCAAACATACGTCAGTCAGAAAACAAATCAAAACCCTTGAAAGTATCATTGACTTCCTGACCCAGGCTTATCTGAAGAGAAATCCTTGGCACATATTTCAGACCACTTTAACAAGATTGTTCACTTTCCATTTCCAGAAGAAAGCACGCACTGGTTTGTACCAGTAGATAAAACAGCCTACTTTCACAAATGCTGAAAGTGCCTAAAGCTTTAGTTACACCATGGAGAACTGAGGACGCTCAAAAGCTCTGGAATTCAGGCTTTCAATTACAGAATAAAAGCAGAAAGCAGTCCTTTCCCAGCCTCATAACCCACAGCAAGGCACAGAAGTACATTCTACTGATACTTTAGTTTTTATTTTAGTATCTTAAAGTAAAATTTTGATGACTACTTATTTCTTTTCCCTGTCGCCCCAGCTATCCATCCATTCAGTTGTGTAAGGTCTTTCTTACTCAGGTCTCCAAAATTCCCTGAAGATATAAACTCATTTTCCCAATTCCTAATCTCTGCAACCTCTAATAGCACTTGACAAGCCGATTTGAGCAGGATGCAGGAGCACATGCGTCTTTGCAAGGGAAGTGGAACATTCCAAAGGGAAACAGGAAAGTCAGTAAATTGCTCCAGGAATTAGAATAATGCTTTTGACCTTATGGCTGTTTTTTGCTCTTCCCTTTCATTCTGTGACAGCAGGCTGCTTCAGTACATGGGGGGAAAAAAAGAAGGAAACAAGCCCAGTGAAATTTAAATGCATGCTTACTGCTTGCAGTATGTGAAAGCATGTCTGGAAAAGCAACTCTGTTCACCCTGAGTTTGCTCTTAAGAGGTAACGCATAACAAGGGGATCCTAACAAAAAATTACACAATGGCTTGGCACTCAAACATTTAAGACCAAATAGCCACAATGAGTATCATTATTGCCCCCAGCTATAAATTTCCTAGTCCTCAATTCCACCTACCTTCTCCTATTATGCCTACTATTGTGCCACTCAGAAAACCTTTCAGCCCTGAATGGGCCTTGAAATATCAACTTAAGCCAGAAGAAAATGGTAGAAACAAAAAGAGTATCTTTGACAACATAGTAATTCTGTGTTAATATGCTGATAACGGCAGAACGACCGGCCCCTATGAAAATGACATACCTAGGGTGACAAAACTCCGGCAGGAAAGAGCCCATTTAGCAAGATCTTTACAGTGAGCCAAATCGGAACTACTTCAGCTATTGTTATATTTACTCAGAGTACCACACTCCAAACTTGGTATTTCAAACATCTACCAGGAAAAAAAAAAAACAATCTGATGCAAAAGGTATTTTGACAGCTCTTTTGTTTGCTTTTTTAATTTAGAACAGCAATGGCATACAGACTGAGGAAGGTTTCTTCTTCCATTTGAGAGTCAGCTGGCACAGCAAGCACCCTGGGGAAGCTTTTCTGTTTCTCCCAGCCTCACCAGGAATCCACACCTGATCTGCTTGCAGCACTTAACAGAGCAGAAACATGGCCAGTGAGACATACAGGGCACCCACAAGGGTTCCTCCCCCTTCCTCCAGCTTCCACTAAACAGTCTTTCTGGCTTATTACTCTCTCCCCACAGCAAATATTAACAACAGAAGCAGCACAGAAAAACCTTGCCGCTAAGGATTAAGAGCATCAGTCCTGACCTTCTCTGTGTGTGGAAGGAATTCAAGTGAGCCCTCAGGAAAATGAAAGCAGGATTTATTTTAAATGGACCTTTTATGAAAATGACTGTAGTTTCCAGCCCGTCAGACAGACTCCATCGATAAATAGCCTTATTCACCTTGCCGTGCCTTTGAAGCACGTATTGTCCTAGAAGTGTTGTGGCATATGAATCTTGCTAGACATACTTTCTAACTAGGTACGACTGTAGAATATTACAAAAGGCAGTTGTTCCCCAGAAAGGTCTGTAAGCTGTGATTTATTAATGAAATGCCAAACCTGGGAAATGAGGCAAAGGTCTCAGGAGTGCAGGGTAAAGTAAATAGCATGACAGAATATACATAATGAGTTCTAGCAAAAACAACAAAACATGCACACAAAGAGAAGATGCAAATGCACTTTTCTCCTTGATGGTATTAAACATTGTCAGCTAAGAAATATAGTCTGCATGCAACTGAGGAATATGCTTAGATGATATTCATACATACAAACCGCCAGATAAATGGCAATATGGTGCCAATTATAGCACAAATTAAAGTCATAATACTTTGCTATAAAATGTCTACTTTTGGCTAAGAGGCACTATGCATAGAAATGTAAAGAAGCAGCATCACCTTAAAATTAGACCTGAAGTGAAAAACGACCAACTGTAGCATACGAAAGATCAGGATTATAATATACATCTCAGTCGCACTGCAATGCATATAAACTGGAAAACACAACTTCCTGTATCACATGTAGCCACATCAGAAAGAAGCAAAGCATGTTCTTTATAAAAGTATATCCTAGAAGACACTACAGATATATTTTTATTAATGTGAAGCATACATAGCACTCCCTGCCCAAACACAAGCAAACTGCTGCACATCATTATGTGTTACTGCTGAGCAAGTAGAAGGCGCTGTGAATCACCATAAGGTATCTCCATGTGCTGGTCATGAGTATAAACACAAGGACAAAGCAGCACAAAGCACAATACATCGTCCTCCCCCCCTCCCCGATTCCTCTGGTACCAAAGGTACTGTTTAAAATTTTTTTTGCAGATCCTTTTGCTCTGAATTACCCCATCACACACACGAGTTTTCCCACTATCGGCCCTCCATATATCAGGTACCATATAGAAAGAGGAATTCGATGCACTATGTGCTCTGTACATTCCTTCACAGCTACAACCACAAGATAAGCTGCATTTTAATCACACTGATAATTAAGCAGCTTCCTAGAAATGCCATTCAGAGTGACCTTTTAAATATCTGAAGGGTCTTCCTTTCACGCTTATTGAATTATTATGAATACCAAAGAAATAACTTCTGTCCTTGACAATACACCAAGAATTGTTGTCCTCTCTCTAGTTCATCAGGCACTTGCCATTTCTTCCAGCACAGGAAGGGAGCACTATGGGTCCCTGGGTATACCAGTGGCCATCTGAAGCATCAAACATTATTTATCTGGCCTTGTAACTGGTGTGCTTGGCAACCAAAAAGAGTGCTTCATCCATTTCACTGATACCTTTGTAATCTTCCTAGTCCCAAAGTTGGAGAACAGCTGAGGCTGTCTTTGAAAATGAACAACGAACAAATCTCATTCTCTTTTCCCAACTATTATTATTTCCCTGGGATGCAGGCATTTGCATAGCATCCTCAGCCTTTGTCACATCCCCTGCATGCTACTTGAAGCCCAATCAGATAGCGAGGGAAGTTCACCGCAAAGAGATGAACAGAACTGGAGGATTTCAAGTGATTTCTGGTGATTCATGGCACCTTGGCTAGAACATCTTAAGGGAGGCAAATTTGCAGAACTTGCCTGGCATCTGTGTAGTACAAAATCAAGTATCAAAGTTTCCAAGAGCTGCTTAATGATGGACTGCAGCTTAGCATCAAGAAACTATGTCACTATGGAAAAGTCTTGGCCACAGATAACAGCAAGGTCCCTTAGTTCAACAATGGGAGATACAAGGAGCAGACTTTCTCTTTACTCCAGTCAGGCCTTCTGATGGAAATTAATTGTCACATGTGGTACAGATGGCTACAGCAAGAGACAAGCAGGGCTGTGCACCTTAACACTGCAGAGCAACAAGTCCTTCTTGAGAAGACGATCATAGGGAGTTCTTTAGCCAGTAAGCAAAAGGAAGTACCACTACCCAGACAAAACAACCCAGCAAATAAAAGTTATACACAAGAAATTCACAGAGCAATTTTCGATGACTTCCTCATTAAGAAAGAAGGAGGACAACAGTGAAAATGCACAAGGAGGGTGAGAAGGGAGGCTTCTCTCTCCAAAGAATCATAGAATGGTTTGGGCTGGAAAGGACCTTAAGATCATCTAGTTCCAACCCCCTGCCATGGACAGGGACATCCCACCCTAGACCATGAAACCCAAGGCTCTGTCCAGGCCTTGAAGACTGCCAGGGATGGAGCATTTGCCACTTCTTTGGGCAACCTGTTCCAGTGCCTCACCACCCTCACAGTAAAGAACTTTCTTCCTTATGTCTACCTTGAATCTCCTTTGTTTTAGTTTAAATACATCACTCCTTGTCCTATCACTACAGTCCTTGATGAAGAGCCCCTCTCTGGCATCCTTATAGGCCCCCTTCAGATACTGGAAGGCTGCTATGAAGTCTCCACTCAGCTTCTGCTCTCCAGGCTGAACAGCCCCAGCTTTTTTAGCCTATATTCATACGGGAGCATTAATGCTTACATCTGGTAACAGAAATGTTCCAAGTGAAGTACTTATGGGTAGAAATCATGCACTGTTTCTTCTCCTTCTGAGGTATAATAACATTCCCAAAACAAAATGGAACAAAAAAGCTTCTTGCCTTACATGTCCTTTATCAGCACCACACATACCTAACAACAGGGTTATTACCTTAATCACAAACATCAACAACAAATTAGCTCTGTTTAAAATTCAAAGGCAACAAAGGCAGAAATCCAATACATGCATTCTCTTAATTACATTCCATGTAATATATTCTGCAAGTCTCCTGTGAGCTTGTTTGGATGCACATGCATCACCTCTTACCACTGAAAATCAGTTCTTGTGTTCAATGCGCAAATGTATTCACTCCTGCCAAAACAATTTCTAGCATTTCCATTCTTTGTGCCACAGAAAGGAATGCGTCAGTGCCTGTGAGGACAAATATGAGGTTTTGCCCTCTCTTAGCCCTGCATACCTACACACTCAAATGAAAGGCACACACAAAGTCTATGCCTGTCCATTCTAAAACCATTCCTTAGAAAATCCCAAGTTACTGCTTCCAGGTTAGATTTTGCATCGAAAAATGTGAAAAAAAATGGCTGCTAGGACAGTTCCGTGTGTTTGCTTCAGAAAGAATGCAGAATATCTTACTTTATGCAATGTGAAAAATCAATTGATGTGTCTCATGCTCCCTACAACCTGCAAAATACTGAGAAATAGCCTGTCTGGGGCTTGACAGAAGGATAGTTCTTCTTGGGGGGAGCAGTATTGTATGAAAGGCTGCTGCATTTGGAAAGAAGCTCTCTTAAGAGCCTAATACAATGAATCGTGCCTGCAGTTCATGTGACCTGAACTTTCCCCTCCTTGCTGTAGAAGATATTCCAAAAGGTGTCCAAAACCAAATGAGGTAATGTATTTCCAGGAAATACGTCTCTTCTGACTGTTTTCCTCAACAGTCCATGCTACTCAGCACAATCACCTTATACCACTTATGGCAGTATCACCATGGTTATGAGAATCATTAAACATAAAACAGAAAACATCTTTTGAAATTTAGAATTTCCTGAAAAGCAGAATATTTCAGTTACCTCTAATCATACCTAGGGCTGGGGGAAACATACTGACCCCCAGGAACCATTACCAGTTCCATGTTTACAAAGGGATTGCAGGGAAGCAGAGCAGAGACTGATCACAGCACTTTTGTCAAGAACAGGTGACGGTTCTGGTTTTACTTGGGTTAGCCACAAAAGCAGATCACTTCAGATCCAATTTATTCCATGTTTGGGGTTTTCAAGGATAAACACAAAAGAATCTACAAGATGAATTTCACAACATCCAGCAATTAAACACCTGAAGAGTGAAATTCATGTTGTTTAATGCTACGTTAACTGTGGTTAACAGCAAAACAGTGAAGTTATTTCACAAAAAAAATAAATAGAAATTGTCATTTCAAATTAAGCAGTGGCATTCATAAATTCAGACTGAATTGTTTTGCCTTTAAGAAAAAGGCCATAAGGAATAAAAATATTACAAAATCCAGGCACTTAATGCACAAAGTGTCTTGAAATAGTTTGTTTTGCAGTTTGACAAAAGACAAATAATTCAGTTACCCAAAGGAATCCTTCTGGATTATCGTTTCACCCAGAATAAAATCATACCAAATGTCTTTGCATAATCCTAACAGATTTTTTTTCCCCAGCAAATCAACAACATTAATCTTACTGATAGCAACCGAAACTTCAAAGAAAATGGGATAAGATTTTTCAGAAGCGTTCAGTACTGTGCTAATGAGAATTTTATCATTAACTTCCATGGGAACAGGATTAGGTCTAATGCAAACACTTCTGAATACCTCTAGCAGTGAGTAATAAAAGCAGGAGGAATACAAGATGGTGCTCAACCTGCAGGTAGAACTAGTCATTATCTCACAGGGTATTTTCCCGTATTTCCCATAGAGCATCTGTCAATGTGTAATTTAAATTAATGACTCTGCAGTCTCAAACCATTTGGTTCATTTTCTGTCTCTTATCAGGAGCAGAGGGAAGACTGCCAGGGTAAACTGAAGTACGTACATGACCTGAACATTTTAGCATAACATAAGCATTAAAAACCTAGCACTCCCCTACTATGCTTCTCAAAGATACATATATTTAAGGGAGAAAAACTAGTGCTATTTCAAAAGTAATTACCAACACTTTCCTTCCAACACAGTTGAAGGAGGAACAGCTTGTAATTACCTATGACCCACAAAAAAAAAAAACATTCCACGTAAGCGTATGTTTGATCTCTGACAAGTCTAGTACAGCCTCACTGTCATATCCACAATACGATTAATGGCGGATCTGAAATGCTGAATTGCAAAGCACGGTTTACCACCTACATTATTTACACTAAATAACGACTTCCAGATCATTTCAGATTTCCCACATTCCATTACTCCACTGATGAGAAGATTTCTCATGTATACAACATTTAGCTTTTAGAAGCACAGCAAACGTATGAATACAGCAACTAATTTTATTTTCAAATGGCTCTGCAGATGATAGTTCCCAGTCCTGT
The DNA here is from genome assembly GCA_032466535.1 of Forpus xanthops. NCBI lineage: Eukaryota > Metazoa > Chordata > Aves > Psittaciformes > Psittacidae > Forpus > Forpus xanthops. The sequence goes on from JASSUY010037368.1 coordinate 65,368, forward strand.
TTGAAGCATGTGACAACGACCCTAATGACTATGGCAGAAGCACACTTAAATTCAGTGGGGTTTGGATCCTTAATGGTAATTGAATGTACAATTCTAGGATGTTTTGCCTTCAAATCACACCAATAAGAGACTGAGACATTCAACTAGAGGGACATTTTCATCTTTGAAGCTTGCCTGTATTAGTTATGTAGTAGGGTTTTTTTAACCTCAGTCCAATGCATTTGAGAGGAAACCTTGTGCTTACTGACCGTTTCATGTGAAGGTTAGGAAACAAAGTATTTTAAACAAAACATTCTATTGCATGACTTTTGGTGTTACCTTGAATGCAGCTACGCAATGTAGGCTGAGTAAGGTCATCACCAGCACCAGGAACACGGTGGCTAAGTTCCTTGCATCCCAGATTGACTCAATCAAAGGGATGCTGCCAACCTGCCAGTCGTAGCACAGGGTGATCGGTGCCAGCAGAAGCCATGCATTGAAGGCCAGAAGGTAGGAGTAAGTTAGAAACCTGCAAAAAAATATAAGTAATGTAATATATAGAATAATTGTCAACACATGAAATATTTTCCTTGGGTCATTACCATATACTATGCGGGAAAAGCATGGAAAACAAAAAACAACCACCACACAACAAGCTAAAAAACCTCTACACACACAGGCAATACAGTACCTCTCTATCAACAAAGGGATGCTAACATAGGTGAGAGGCACCTAAACAGGTCATTTAAAAAAATAACATAAGCTCAATAATATTCACATGGTTTCTGTGCACTAACCTTTAGAAAACTAAGAGATCTTTATCTCCCATGAATGTTAGATGTTTGAATTGATTTTCTCCCTGCTTCAACAATAAACGAATAACTAGGCAGGTACATACGTATATTGACCTGTTAAACACTTCAGTGCATCAATCCTGCAATACAAGATACCCCTCTAGCTAGGTTTGACTTACAATTTAGGAGTTTGCCTATGTGCATAATATTCAGCAATTAAAGTCAGACCTCCCTGTCTTTGCACTCCAGTGCGGAGAGAAAATAAAGAAAAAAGGAGGCACAAGGCGATTCTTGGCTGATCCCATCACCACTTACTAGGGCCTGGGATGGCCAAAGAAATGATGGAGAAGTAGGGAGCCTTTCAAATTGTTGTAGTCTTCATCAATTAGTATTCTCAATAGAGAGGAAATTAACGGGGAATAGAAATGGGCAGCATACTGCCCTCTGGGAAGCATGCAGGGCTTTCAGAAGACTGAACGAGAACAGTGCGTATGCAGCTGGGCTAAAGAAAACAAGAAACAAAAGAAAACTAGAAACAAAACATCAAATCAAACCAACATCCCCTCTTCCCTCCAGTATTTTTGCTGCTTGGCACCTACTTGCCCAAAAGCACATTTGCCTCACACCACAGAGAAAACAGTTCAAATGCTTTTGTATGCAATAGGCTACAGATTATCCCAGCAATTGTGAAATCAAACAAGCAAAATGATGGCAGCCTTAGAACAGACAAGTCATTCCTTGGTTTGCAACTGGAAAAAGCCACATCGTACACAGCAGCAATGACAGGAAATTAGGTGGTAGTCTATCCTGCATAGGATTTCTTCCATCTGAGACTGCTTTGACTGTTTTCATACCCAGTTGCCATAGTACCTTGGCAAGTTTATTAAAGTTATAACAATCAAACGTCAAACCATGTAGTCAGAGGATTGTTTCACTTGCCACTTACAAACATGCCTCTTTGGGATCAAATTGCAGCTCCTTCCACTTACAACATAATATTGTATTTGTGGCAGAAGGGGTAAGACACTGAAACTGAATACGACTCCAAGCAGGCAGGAAGTTCCCAGATGGATGTTGGCCCAAGACACAGGGATGAAACAGGCCTAAATCACAGACTCTTAGGATATTAGTTTCTTTTCTCATCTAAAACCCCAATCTTCTCCAGCAGCACAGTGACCCAATAGCAGGGAGGCTTACAGAGCTGGAATAACATTTCACTGTAAACAATGGACAAGGCACATTCTCATTTCCCACAAATCTTTCTAAGCTCCCAGTTCTGATGGAAAATGGAATACTTCCACATTTTGAAAGTTTTCATATATTTGATACATTTCTCTTCCATTCCCCCATTTTCCGCCCCTTCCCCATCCCAATGTTTGTAAACAAGGGTAAAGAAGAAAATCCATCTTCTAACAGAGACAGTGACTAAAAAAGCCAGTTTCTATATGAGAAAGCATCCCTCAAAAATATAATGATTTTACTCAAACTTTTCTGACAATTTTGATCATTCAGTATTTCTCAAGAAACAAATATGCTTTTCTAATAATAAAGCCCATACTTTCTGGCTTGCATTACAGAGGAACAGAGCAATACAAAATCTGATGGAGCTCAATCTCACCAAGGTGCTCATGCCTTGATGTTATGTGTGGCCTGGCCCCACCTCTGCTTGTTGGCAATAAAAAAGGAGACTTCTGCATCAGCCTCAATACAACATCAGCTCAGAAAGGGTTGCCGGCATTAATTTTCACCTACTTACTTAAAAGCCAAGCTGAGATCCCTTTCTAAAAGAAAAAGCATGTCCACTTCTGTCAGTCTGTATTATGGCATACGATGCTGTTAAAGGGTGAATATTAGACAGGATTTTCATAAGCATTGAGTTAGATTTGCTCTTTACATCTTAGGAGAGCCCAGTTTTTGGAGAAAGTGTCCTTTTATGCCCTGGCATATTAACATTTTCAGTAAGCATCACAGTATGCATGGAAGCCTGTATACAAAACACAATGCACACCAGAAACCCTCCCCTCCTTACTCAAACTGGGATGCTGGGTAGGAAGGAAAGAGATGACATTTGGGATCTTTGCAAACTGCAGCATTGCAGTTAAAAACAGTCTGGTTGCTTTTCTGCATCTTCATTGATAAGGAAGGAGCTGCTAAATCATTATGCAGCACAGAATAACTGAACACAGTTTGTTTCCATAACAAATTGAGTCAGTTTAACAAATTTTAAGAGGAACTAGCCAGATCAGAGTCTATTAAATGCATTTCTGCTAGAAAGTTAGGACAAACTGCTGTTGAGGATGAGAAGACATGCTCCAGGACACACACTGATCTTCTGTAAACAAGTCTCACTTTCCATGGTGAGACAGAAACCTCACTTTGTGGGTTTTCCATCTTCCTTGGCAGTCATGCACACAGCTTGCTGCCAGAGGCAGGTCTCAGACGAGATGGGCAATTGCTCTGTTCTATCACAGCAATAACTGGTCTCTTAAACACACTCTGTCACCAGTACTGAACTACATTAAAGCCTGTTACAGTCGTTAATCATCTATGTAAGGTCAATTCTTTGGCCTTTCTGGACACTCTAGTGGAAAGCCCTTTGGTCACATGTCTAATTTTCAAGCCTGAAGACTCTCATTGAATGTGCATGTGCCATTAGCAGGCACAGAAGCAAGATGCAGGGAAGGTGATGCCTGATTTTAGAAGGTGTTTGCAAGCTGCAAAAGAGTCTTGAGCAAGCTCTGATCCAAGCAAAAGTCTGGGTATGCTTTCAGAACTGGTAACCTGTCCTTGAACGTGACGGATGGCTGTATAAAAATAAAGCACAAACTATCGTTATTCTAGATACTAGGAACAGAAAAATACAGGAAACTAATAATAGTTACTGTCAATTCAGCGCTGCTTTTTACTTACAGCTCTCGAAAGCACATGGTATTCCTTTACATCCATGTGTCTCTCGTATCACAAGGCTAACCAGGGACAAAGCTAAATGCAAAAGAAACTTTAGAAGAACCCTCTCACCAAAGCTGACACCTCAAGGAAATAATCTGCAGATTTTGAAGACTCGAAGATTCCTGGAATCATTCCAGGAGATAATTGCATTTCAGCAGCCTACCTGCAAATGGCAACAAAAGTATTTTCTTTTAATTAGTTGACTAAGTGAATTACATTTTAAATGATCTTCTCTATTCTGCTGTTCACGTCTGCTGAAATTCCAAGGGAGAAAAATCCTTGCCTATAGCATCTCCCAGTCTATCAGTTAATCTCAGACAAGTCAGAGTATTATTGGTGGGGTGACTGGAAGAATCTGCCTCTTAATTGGCAATCAGTTTTCCCCTAGGCATTTGCATTACAGCAGAGTCATTCTTTTTTAATTTGCAAACTGAACACGGAAGTGCAAGTTTCAGTGGGTATCAAGTGCTTCTTTTCACTTCTCAGTATCCCTGGCATGTTTGGAAAAACACAGCTCCTCCTGTAGGTAGCAGGTGTTGTCATGGCAATTCAGTTTGTTTAGTTTTGCATTTTTTAGTTTAAATGTACTGTGTGTGCTTTGTTTGAGATAAATACAAGATGACTCATACATAGAACCTGTTGCAGAAAACAACTATCTGAACTGATTGCTTCTGATGCAAAAAATGAAAGTAAAGGATACTATATAAAAGCCATAAACAATACAACAGAAAAATACTGGAGGGATTGCCTGTTACCCTTTGCTGTCATAGAGCCTAACAAGCTTGGAAAAGCCCTAGTCTTAGCTCTGCCAAACTCAGGCCATCAGAGCACACAAGGATTGTGAGACTAGCTCAAATAATACGACATTCATAGACATTTATAAGGAGTTCCATTTACTTTCTGATGATGCAGCATTTTAAGCTTCCTCCCCCCCCTCCCCAGCTCTCAGGGACTGAAGTTATAGATTTCTTCCTAAAACTATGCCACACAAGTGACCACAAAAGTCAGATCATGCCTCACTGAAGCTGCATGGAAAAGCAGGGGCCAATGACCCTATTCTTTCTAGGTGCATGCAGTGGTGCAGCCTACCACCTACCCAGTTCTGAGATAACACATTGCATTCCCAACCAGCAACCTTTCACAAAAGACCCAGCAGGGTATCTACCTGTGAGTGGAAGATTGTGGAAGTGCACTGGGGATTTTAGTAAAGTAAAGGCAAAATATTCTCCTGGTTGGGAAAAAAATAATGGATCAATCTAGCAGACAGGTGATAACAGTTCACTTAACTGGTATTTGGGAAAAGACGTGGGTGTATGAAAAAGGGGGAGAACAGAAGCAGGAAGATAGTCATTGCTGTTTCAGAAGTCACTGACCTTGTTAATGCTCCTCTGTGAAGACAGCCCACACACTGCAAAGACTCATGGAAGTTTCAGTTTATTGTAAGGGTGAGAAGAGCTCCTTTATTAGGGAGAGAGCTCCTCACTTGTATTAAGAGCTGAACTGGTTTCAGCTTTCTCTTCGTCCTCTAGAAAGCCCTAAAACCAATGGTGTTTGATGGGCTGCTTCACAATAACGTCCTGTTAGGACAAATGTGGCTGCAGTTATAACCAGGTGGTGGTATTTCAGGATATTGTCTTAAAATTGTATATACTTGTGCTTCCCCTGGGAAACTGTCAGTCCAGTCATACCTTCCCACATGAGTTTGTTTTCCTGCTCTGTATATTGTCAGCCTAAACATTTTCTTTTCATAGCCTTAGAATTAAAATAACACTGTCTATCCAGCACATTCAGTGGAAGTGGAGTAAGACTACACAAACAAGCAACAGACAGACATATTCAGATTTAACATCCAAGTGCAAATATCAGCTAGGTAGAAAATACTTGTAACTGGGAAAAGTGTCTCTGTATTCCCTTTCATCAAAATTTCTGCATCTAGAGGAAAAGAGTTGCCAGTCAGTAGAGGATAGGAATTGGAAAGACGAACATATGAATAAACAGACAGCTACAGCTTGATGAACAGCAAGGTAATTCCTCTGGAAGGTGGGTTTGTGTGCATTAGGAGCACAGGGAAAAGGCAGACTATGTTGTCCTCTGTAGCTTCAGAGACTGAAAAGCTTTGATCTGATGAACGGTTTGCCCCCAGTTGTTTCAACTCTGTGGCTAAGAATCTGAGAAATATCGAATTCTTGAAGAGAAAGGACTTTCAAAGAGTGTGTGAATTTCCAATGAAACCCAAACCTGCTTTCAGAGTCTGAATGCTAGAAAACCTGGGATTGATCTCATACTGTTTTCCCTCCACAACCCTATGTGTGCTGTGGGTGAGAGCATGCCTTGTGATCAAAAGCGATCCTCAGCTCACCACCGACAGCAGCATTTCTCCAGAAGCCACTCAGTCAAAACCCCCAGCCACAGGTGACAACTGCTTCAGAAGAGGCTCACTGAGGTGGCAGGGGGTGCAGGGCTCTCTGGACAGCTGCTGAGATACTAGTGGCTGATTCTCAGGAAGTTGAAACCCAGATCTCATAAAACTCCTGTGATAACTTTTCTGAAAGTGGTCCATTGTACCTCAAAGCATTATAGGAGCCAAAGGGATAGCCTGGGCACACTGATTTGCCTCAGAGGCTAGCCATGGTCTATCCCTCCTGTCTGAAAGTGCTTTGAAAAGCAAAATGCATTGTCTATAAGAGGCAACAGCTTCTGCTTTGGCTGCACCCCCTCCACTCCATACACAGGCTTCTGGCAGCGGAGGCTTGTTTTGTAACCAGCACTTGCAGCGAGTGCCATAACCCATTAAAAATGACTGTCACACCATGCTCCAGAGCAGCATCACCTATCTGGGTTTCTTTATTAAACCAAGAAAACTTAACTGAGAGAGACGTTGAAATCTTTCACGAGGTTCTGGGAAAGCAGGCTCCTTCGGGAACTGTATGATGGTCTTTGCTTTGTAGCACCATCTTCCAGATAGGCTTCCCCCCAGGCCCCCCCAGAATAAAGAATATATCTTACACTTAACGTAGGGACTATCTGGCCCCTGGGTGGGCATGACATCAATTCTTACTGACACGTGCTGTTCTCCCTTTTGTCTAGAAGTGAGCCCTGAATGCTTGGTCTCTGCAGAAATTACATAGAATCATAGAATGGTTTGGGTTAGAAAGGACCTTAAGCTCATCTAGTTCCAACCCCCCTGCCATGGGCAGGGACACCTCACACTACACAGGTTACCCAAGGCTCTGTCCAGCCTGGCCTTGAACACTGCCAAGGATGGAGCGTTTACCGCTTCACATAGAGCTTTAGGCATATGATAGAAAGCACTGAAAAAATGGGCAGAACTTTTTCACTCAGGAAGCCCATGCAAGTCTGGCTAATTAAGAACTGCTCTGTCGCAGGGGTCTGTTTCAATGCCAGTTCCCAGCTTAAGGTCAGTGAAAAATCTCTATCAGAGTAGTTGCTGCGCTCCTATTGCCTTGTCAGAACTGGCTGGCACACACACCCACTTCTCCAACAGAGGTCTGCTGTGTGCCTCTCAGTAATTCATTCCCTTCACAGTTGCAACTGGGATGATTAAATGCACTGCCCAGGAAATTATCACAAATCTATCTGAAAAAGAGCATTTGCCAATTTTTATGTATAAGCATTTCTTCAGCTTTATACAACACTGAGTTCTCATTTACCTTATTGAAACAGCAAAATAATACAGAAAACCAGCTTACAGAGAGAGCAGTTTATCCATAGGACAATGTTATCTCAAGGCAGTCTTAGCAGAAATGCATTAACTATTTAATGCAACACCACAATTTAGCCTGCTTCAAGCCAGAGTCATAGCCAAGGGAGGCAACAAGACAAATACCAGCAGAAATTCATAAAACTCGACTCACAAAAATACAGTTTAAAAAAAAACAAAACACAACTATACTTTCTTAGTTTGAAATTACTGGCAGGATTTAATCTGTTTCACACACCTTGAGACATGTGGTACAAAGGGCTTTTCCTTTGTATCTTGGTGTTAGTAATACAATCTGTTTATCTAAAGGCCTCCTACCTCTTTCCCTTCAAGAATGGTGTAAGAAGGAAACATTGTGCAAAACATCTGAAGCATGACAGCCCACCACTCAACACCTTGCTAACACTCAAGCTACACTTCAGTACACTGTTTACCTACAGCTGGGTACCTCTCCAAACCTTTCTAATTGCATTCTTCCTCAACTTTCATCTAATATAAGCAAGAACATTTTAACAGAGTTTTGGGTTTGTTTTTTCTACTGCAACAGCTTACCCATAGTAGATTTTGGGATGGCAAGTCACAATGCCTGGAAATAAACATTCTTTAATGTAGGTCACGGGAGAAGGTACATCCTTTCTGCAGTGTAAAACAGCCTGTATGGAGAGGCTTTAATGGCAGGGCTTATATATAGCAAGATTCCCAACACCAATTTCTGCCTACACTGAGAACTGGAATGATGGACAGATTTCATCTTCTCAGATCACTCTTGCCAAGCAACACACCGAAGGATATGGAAATGTGGCTTTCGTTCATTTCACTAAGTTTTAAGTTATTTGGGAATATCAGTTGTCATTTTAAGAACAGTAATTTAGTGAACATACTGAACTTGCTGAAGACTTTCAGCATATTTCATTTTCCAATGGTTAAATGAATCTTTAATGTATATGTTTGTATGTCCAAGATTGAAGACGCTGCACAGAACACACAGCCATGTTCTAAGGCCAAACTAGGCCACACCAAAGGTCTGTCAAGACCAGAATCCTCTCTCCAGCAGTGACTAAAAAGTAATGGCAAGCAAAGCATATAAGAACATAATAATTTCTTCTAGTCTCTAGTCATCATGATGTCCCCGAGTTGGATGTCATTTCTGCATATTTAGTAGCCTGGATTGCTTTTTTTAACTTGGCAAATCTCTCTTTGAGCCTGCATAAACTTTCAGCACACCCACAGGATCCTGAAGGAAGGAGCTCCCCAGCTCAACTACCTGTTACAAGCCACCTCCTTGCCTTGCTTTGAACGTCTCCTTTTGAATTCATTTGATAAACCTTTATTTCTATATGCTCCCCACCTCCACACAATCATGGATGCACAGATCTCTCACACTCTCAGTCATCTAATTTACACTACAGGAATCATAAGGGCTGGAAAAATCTGACCTCAAATACTTTCTCAAACCCTTAACTTACACCTACCCCTAATCTTAGTTCCAATAACCTTTGCCAGCCTCGGGACAAACCATGCCTGTACAGCTCATTAGCTGACACAGAAATCTTGTAAGAGTTAACAATACTCTTTTGGGTTCCTCCTATGTCAGCCAAGACCCAACTCCACTGCCACACATTTCCAAACTACTGTTTTTCTTTTTTATTCCACTTGTTGTCATCAGCCTTCCTCCTAGCCCCACACAGTTGGCCAAGTCTTACAATAGCTTTCAACTCTGTTGAAAACCATAACATTTACCCTGGCAAGACATGCAGAATGACCACATTTCAGCTTGGTACAAATACAAACAACTGCTTGCAAACAGAAACTCCCATTTGTGCCCTGCAGGGTCTTCAAAGAGTTACCAAACAATTTGCCTGCTGCCAGAGCACTAATCCTTGTTTCAGCCATAGCTAAAGTGTCAGTAACAAACCCCCTTAAGATGACCACCCAGCACTGGCCTTTCTTTGTGTTTCATGGGGCTTCTTCCTTCTGGTGTTGACACCAAATTTAGCTCTTCCACTCCCTTCCTCCCAATTTAACCCAAATCACAAATAACATCCTGGTTTTAAATTCAGTGCTGTAACATAACTACTGCCTTCAAAATCTAATTAAAAGCTTCCCACACCAACTCTTCATGTGCTGCTGCTGTAGGTGTCTGCAGCTGAGGAACATACATTGCTTAGGAGCTTCTCTGAGACTGGACCATAACCACAAACACTTCCATCTCACCAGAGATCCAGGAGCTAGGCAAGCAACCACATGCACCAGCACTTATGTGGATGTTGAATATCCTCAAAACTTGATGTCACAGACCTCTAACACTAGGCCCAGAAAGTTGCACTGCCTCCAGATATACCCTCAAGCAATCTATTCAGCTAACAGTGCTTCTTGTTTCCACAGGATGGAAATATGAGGCTTTAAAACTATTCTTGTTTCTTCAACCTCCCTCTTCCTTGCACCTAAGCTGAACACCAGCCCTGCTTAGCCTTCCCACTGGCCAGACACACAGATCTTCCTGGAAACCAGGCCTACACCACTCAGACTTGCTGTCTCAATCTGACACCCCAGTCCTGCACTCAGGACAGCTGGCACTGTGTCATTTCTGCAGCAACAGCTTCAGCTCTAGCCACGGTAAGATGAAGTCTCAAGTGGGAGTTAGAGCTTGAGACTGAAAGAGGAGGCGAGGAAGGAAGAGGTTTGCCAAGATAAGGGCTGTGGTCAGTGTGTGCATCACAGGCTGTCCGTTCAGAGGCAGTTGCCACCTCTGTCTACCTTGCAGGATTGATCACTCAACCATTCAACCAAAAGTTTGCCACCCCACCTGTCCAAAAACTTGTCCTAAGTTATAATCCATATTATCTAACTAGTCTTCCCACAGCTCCATGAGACTGGCAAGATACAACAATAAAGGAACAGCTCTCATCTCTAATTTCTTGCTTGTAGGTGATCCCACATGTCTAACATGAGGAGTACTGCCAGCAGCAGAGCTGGTCCTATAGCTAGGTCTGAGGCAGTCAGTGACCATTTCAAAATGAAGGTTTAGGGTTTCGTTCAGGAAAGAAGGCATTGCTGAGCAAGCCTAACATGCTGGCAGGTGGATCCTGCAGGCTTACAGTCATACATGGGATCAGGATAACCAAGTTTTGACCTCTGAGGCTGTTTGGATGCAAGCTCAAGGGCAGTGGTCAGCTTAAGATTTGAGTTCAGAGAAATACAAACTGCAGAGAAGAATTTACAGATATAGTTTGCAGGTACTTCACACCTAAGATGAAGTTTCATGCCAGCAGACTAGGGTTAAAGCCAGCAGAAACACAGAACCAAGTTTCTTTCTAGATCATACAGTGCCCAGACTGTGAGGACAGGGACTATCACAAAAGCTCAGGAACAAGATCCATGGCAGGGAAGGTGGCAGGTTTCTGTGGCAACACACTGTCAGGGCCCTGATGAGCACCACCTAGTCCCACATCTGATACCCCATTTCAGCTCAGCCCTGTCTCCTGTATGGACATCGGCCCTGTGCTGTAGGTAGCTTGTGTCTGTGCAGGTCCATCCAGGAGATACATTCTTTCTTGTCCTGCCTCCTGCCTCTTGCCCTTTCTCCTCTACGAACTTTGGGCAATGGTGCGGCTTTACCAGTCCCATCTCCTGACTGCTGACAAGGATTCAGCAACAAACTTATTTTTCAGCTTCTGTTGTGAAGACCTGTGCCTCAACACCAACTATGGGAGGCTGGTGCTAGATCAGCAGCCGTGGAACTGACCAGTTAAATTTAACTCTGCTTATTAGGAAGCCACATAATGATTGCCATCAGGGCTTGCTGAAGGGATGTCTGTGTGGAAGATATAGGCTTCTGGGTAAATTGGCTAAAGTAGAGATTAAGATCAAACTCAGCAGAAAAGCTGGGATAACTATAGGGGTTTAGAATCCCTGCAGAACAGTAATACTGGAATTTACTGGCAAGGGTTTCCTTATTAGGTTTGGAGCATGTAGGTGTTGATGGATGGCAGCTGAAGCCAGGTCTGCTTCTGGAACCAGGGAGGACCTTAGCCAGCAGCACTCTCACTTGAGTTTCATAAGGCTGTTAATGAAATCCATAGTGCTGATGGTAAAAATAGACACTGTTTCATAGCCCAGAAATGACCTAGCTTTTGGGTTTAAAAAACCTTTACAAGATGTAAAGAGCAAACACACAAAAGTCATTTGCAGCACAGCATATGTAATTGGAATCAGGCCATGATCATTCATGACTTGATGACCCCCATCTCAGCATAAACGTATCAAAAAGGGACAGCAGCAAATCCTTCAGTTGTGTTGCACAGTCTGGTAGTAATGACTCCACCAGAAATGCTGCAAACAGATCAGAGCTTTCCAAAGGAGACAATGTGGTTCCTAGAAGACCTTTCAGCCTTGATGGGAGGAGCTGTTGTCACATTATCTTAAAGGTCTTCCAAATGAGATCCAGTCCAATTCCGCAGCAGATGTTCAATAAGGACTGCTTGATCTTAACCTACATCTCAGTTCCAACTTCATGAACCAGCAAGGTCAGAAAGTGACACAGAGGAAGATTGTTCCCATTTTCATTTGAGACATAAGGAAAACCCTCCAGAAGCTCCAAAGTGTTTTACCCCAGTTCAGAAGCTAACCAGAGCAAGCAGATATGCACATGGCCCTGTCTTATGAGGAAATTAACTTCCTATCGCCTTCTTGGAATACTGGTTGGGTTAGGTCTGGAGGGAAGAACTAAGTCGCAGCTTCCACTACCTTGCTGGTCTGGGCCAGCAGAGCCAAAGGATTGTGGAATCAGCCCCCTAATTACACACTGGGTCCCAGGCAAGGAAAACAAAACATGTTTTTACCAAATTTAAGCATCTGTCTTTTTAAAAAAAGTTATAAAATAACAAAAATCTGTTAACACAAATTCCAGGTTAATTGGTTTTAATTAATCCACAGTAGCCCATTTTATGCTTAGCCAGAGATCTGCAGTACTTTGCACCACTCTGCACTCCACCTTCACCGATCAACCACCCTTAAAAAGGGCCATCCCCTTTTTATACAAACTTCAGCTGAAGATGAAACTCTGAACAGTTGCATCCAATGCCTCAGGAGCAGCCAGTGTAAGGTTTACAATTATGTTTCAGTCTCATATATATTAGGCTTTAGGTTTGGGATTAGGCTTTAGTCACTGGACTGGGCTCAGGGAATTAAACTATATTCTTTGGGCTTTGGATAAAAAAAAAAGCCCAAATCTGTAATGTAATCTAAAGGACCTGGAGCGTGCTTCAGGGTTCAAATAATGCTGGTTACTTTCTATTCTAGGTAGAGCAATAAGGAAAAGTAATTAAGTTAAGACAACAAAACGAGTCTTCTCATTTGCCATCTGTAAAACACTTTAGTGCAGGAGAAAAAATAGCATCAAGACTTCACTTTTGAGAACTTTTGTTTGATTAGTGGCATTGTACCTCGTCAGGAAATACGGTGAGAATGAAGCTGGATTGTCCTGCTCCGAAAACATCGGCATGGAACCTCCCATTATCCAGAGGCGGAAATACAACACGAGAATTGCCTTCAAAGAAGAACATCCCAGTTAGCAGTGAGCTACTAAGAAGAAGTAACGCCTCCAGCAAGTATTTTCTTGTGCCAGATCTTCATGCTCTCTGCCTATAAGTCAGCTCAGCAGTTTAGGCTAAATTCAGTTTTGCCACCCTATGTAGGGTGACAAATGTGTCAACCCTCAGTACAGATAGCACAATACATTGTTGCGTGTCCCCCTTTCATGTGTGCATTGCTGACAGCAACTGACATATCTCAGCTACCCACGACAAAGGCAGCATTTTGAAGGACAAATTTATCACCCTGCTGTGGCTCAGATGGCAGTTTTGCTATTGACCTCTACCTAAATACAGAGGAGGAAAACATGGCTGATGTCTTAAAAGCTATTATCATTCACTCGTGCTGCATAGCTGTGAGGACAAGCTCATCAGTGTTTCTCACACTGTGCAATCCTAATCCCTGGAAGGAATTCAGCAGGCTGGCACTCCTCCAGCTTTCTGGGAACCACTTGTCAAGGGACAAGCAGGGGGATCGGGCTCCTAGAGCAGCACAGGGAGTCACACATCAAGCACACCCTCACGGAGGTACTTGTTTTCTCCCCCGTGACATGTCAAGTCGTGCTTGGAGCATGCCAAGCAGCAAGTATTTGCAGGCAGAGGTTTTATTGTGACTTTTACCAGGAACTGCTCTGAAACTAATGGCATGCCACTGAAAAGTCAGCCCAGCACCACAGAGTTCCCCAGTATTTAGGGCAGGAAATACCTGCACATTATTACATGGCTGTAAGGGCAATCACTCTAAATTAAAAGCCTGAACTAAAAGCACAGATGAAGTTTTCTAGACTGCTTTGCAAGGCTAACTTTGTATTATGATCTACCATCTAAGCTTTCAGAGTCTTTTGGGGTACCACCACACAACACTCCTTCATATGCAGAAATACACGGTCAAGTCCATTCGTACTTACGTAGCTTATGACCAAAACAGCTCTCTTCAGAAAAGGCCGTGCAGTATACAAGAAGTTCTGGTTGTTATTTGCAGTCAGGTAGCTGAAACATAAGGAAACAAGTATTGAAACAACAACTCATTTGTCAAACTGGAGAAAAAGCTGTTTTAACACATTGTGATAAAATACCCTAATCTAATGATACAGTAATAGTGACATCAATCTTATTCTTCAAAGCTCTTTCCTCATGATTTAAGTAACATATTGAGATCACTTCAAATAACAGATACTATAATACATTGCAGTTTCCCATCAAACTCTGGGTTTGGTTTGTGGGTTTTTTAAATCATAATTAACTCTATAATCCTCAGAAAACCTCCATGTGTGTCTCACTGAGACTGCTGTCTTCAGACTCCCAGAAGATTACACCGAGACGCATTTTTAAAAGGTTACCCAAAGAGAACAATTAGATTTTAGGCCATTATTAAAATGCAAAAAATTCTTTTCCCCACCTCTCTGATCAGTCTCTAGAGATGGGAATAACTGTCTAGCAGATCTGAACTTATTCTAAGCATTTTTTTAAGTGTATCCAGCACACTTAAGTTTCATCACAACTCTGCTGACAAGGTGTTATGATAATTAAACAGCACAGAGACAAACACACAGGTGGCTTATTGTTGTAGGAGTGTTCATAAAAAAACCTTCCTGTTTCTCAATGAGTAAAATTAAATTGTATCTGGAGCCAAAACTACATATTTATTTTAATATAGAGTAGAAGCACTTGCCAGACTCTACGGCGCTTTCCTAATATAACAAATGATGCTGTACCTATTAATTAAGTTATAATTCAATTTCTACTGAATCTTACAAAGGCTTTGTCATTGCAATAAGGTGATGAAAAATAAAAAGAAACACAGGAGAGACAACTGGAATAATTTAAGCATATAGGAGCCAGAAAACTATTGAAAAAACCCACCAAGTTTTCAGAAGTTATAAATATCAAGTAAAGAAATAAATTCAGAAGGAAAATTTGCGAGTTCCTCTGTGTAAAATACAATCAGTATCGGGATACTCTATTTAAATGATTTACAAAACCTGTAGCACAACACTTGCAAGCAAGTTAGCTTTCCAAGCATGAAATCATACGTTTCTCCCGTGAACATCTAGCATATAAAATTCCTCTCCAAATTCCTCAAAACAGTCTATCATCTGATTGCTTCCACCTTTCAAATCTTAAAAAAAAAACCCACAAGATTTGGCAGCATTAGGAAATCCTGCAGAGTCTTTAATATCTGGCTTTTTGTACAAATTTTCTGTGGGAGGAAGTCCACAAGCCTGGTCACCATGGCACACTGCAGATAAAAGCAGTAGGGGCAAAGCCAGCAAGAAACAGGGGTGACATTTAGCAAGAAAAAGGAAGTACAATCTGGGTGCTCTCCACAGAATAACTGCTCTTCAGAAAAGTGCCCAAGTGTTGTACCTAAAACTTAGGGACCACACCATGCACTACAAAGAACGCTAGAGCACTTTCAGACTTTAGTGTCTACCTATTTACAAATGTTGACATTTAAGCTCTGAATCTGACTTAAATGTCAGACTAGTCTTCAAGGGCTCAACTCCACAAAGCACTAAGTTTTTTGAGCTCCCACAGATTTTAATCAGGCTCCAGCAAGTACAAGCGAGATGAAACAAAGCCTTAAGCTTTCTCTCTCCATGAAAGGTCAGGTTGGCCTTCAACTGTTCACCATGGCCCTGCTCCAAAGCCCACCGAAGCCAAAGGGAAAGACTGTCAATGTCTTTAATGGCATTTGGATCAAACCTCGGTCTTTTGTTTCCTACTGAAACCCATGAAACTCAATCCCCTCACGATTTGCAGTGGGAACAGAAGTGTTGGGTTGCATTTTGTTTATACTTTTATGAGTGGAGGGAGGAAAACCCTCTATTAATCATGCTGCCTCACTCTTTTCAAGAACCTATTTTCACTTGCTCGTAGTTTTAACTAACTGCAACACTTCTAGCAGAAATTTTCCATTACAAATATTTGCTTTAGGTGGAATTATTCTGGGAAAAGATAAGCCAGAACAATTGAGCTTTTTCTCCAAGATTTAAATTAGAGACAGAGGAGTGCTTTTAATAGGTGTCAAGAAGTCTGCCAAATTCATCCTTGAGAAACTGCATCACCTCATACCAGTGACCCAGAACTCGTGAGGTGTCCGTCATCTCCAGGCCACGTGTTTGCCACCCTCTGGAGAAGCCGGCTGTGATCAGGCAAGCAGCAAGCTGAGGGAGCAGCACAGACAGGGAGGTAGGGACACACAGACCTTGCTGCTTGGCGGGGATCTGGCTTTTAACAGATCAAGTCTGCATCAAAGATGTTCCAGCTGGAACAACTGCTGGAGACAACATGCTGTCTGTTGTAGTACCCCATCAACAAGAAAAGTAAACTATGGTTTAGTCTGCTGAGGCTCAGGAAAGTGCGCTTGTGCTTCAGCAACTTGCAAACGCCGATCTAGGCTAGGAGACCAGCATAGAGGAACCCTCATTACCATCTCTTCGCTTCCTCTCAAGCCTGGCCTGAGCAGAAAATTGAAGCTAAAGAATGATTAGCAAATGGAAGGCTGTAGCTGCTCTTTCATCATTGGCAGTATGGTGCAAGAATACTTACGCTTTAAATATCTTGATTTTGACTTTTTTGTCTATCTGTAACTAAAATGCCACCCACATCTCACACCTTCCTTGCAGCAAGCATAACACCATGCAAGCTACCAGACACAGTTTCAAGGCATGAGTTTATCTGTAAGTTGAAGTTAATTTGAAGTGCTATATGAATTGCAGGGCAGCTTTGGCCACTGCAGAGGAGGCCTTCTGAAAACATTTCAGAAAATCCTGACAGGCCTCTCACAGTTTATGTTGTGGAGCAATAACACACAGCCAGGAAAAAAAAAAAACAACCACCTGCATTGACACCAATTGCAAATCACCACCCTGTGCTAGAGAGCAGATGGGCTGCAAGCAAGAAGAAATCAGAATGAAAGCAACGGGTAACTGGGAATAGGTGAAGCAAGAGAGTCCAGAGAGCCCTGAGTTTCTGGTCCTTCCCCCAAATGCTTCTGATACTTTACATCTTGTTAGGAATTGTTCGGGGGTTTCCCACGGTAGTTCAGTTGAGAAGCAAAGCTCTTCCATTTTGAGAAAGCTGCTGTCCTGAAGTCTATCTGGAAGCCACAAAGGATAGAGTAGTCCATTGCATTGTAATCCAGCTGTCTGCCCAGCAAATGAACCTGTGGGGGTGGTATATGTAGAATCATAGAATCATAGAATAGTTAGGGTTGGATTGTACCTGTTATGTTCAATGCACCAAAGATTTACAAGAACCATGTTTTTTTCCAAAATACTTTAGTGAGGCTGCTACTTGTTTCAGAGGAAGCAATTATTAAAACAACTCATGTCCAGTGCTGCTGAAGGAGAATACACAGACTATATTTTCCCACACGACATCCTTGTCTCTAAGATGGAGAGACATCAATTTGATAGGTGGACCACTCGGTGGATAAAGAACTGGCTGGATGGCCGCACGCAAAGAGTTGTGCTCAATGGCTCAATGTCTACCTGGAGACCAGTAACGAGTGGTGTCCTTCAGGAATCGGTGTTGGGACTGGTCTTGTTCAACATCTTTGTCAGTGATATGGACAGTGGGATTGAATGTGCCCCCAGCAAGTTTGCCGATGATAGCAAGATCAGTGGTTCAGTTGATACGCTGGAAGGAAGGAATGCCATCCAGAGGGACCTTGACACGTTTGTGAGGTGGGCTGATGCCAACCTGATGAAGTTTAACCATGCCAACTGCAAGGTCCTACACCTGGGTCAGAGCAGTCCCAGGCACAGCTACAGGTTGGGCAGAGAAGACAGTCAGAGCAGCCCTGGGGAGAAGGACTTGGGGGTGTTGGTCAATGAAAAAATTAACATGAACCGGCAGTGTGCTCTTGCTGCCCAGAAAGTCAACCGTATCCTGGGCTGCATCCAAAGGAACGTGACCAGCAGGTCGAGGGAGGTGATCCTGCCCCTCTGCTCTGCTCTCGTGAGACCTCACTTGGAGTACTGTGTGCAGTTCTGGTGTCC
>JASSUY010037370.1:0-34180 GCA_032466535.1 Forpus xanthops
CGACCGACGCCGCCGAAAGCCGCTTCCGCGCACGCGCAGCGCGCCGCACGCCCCGCCCCGCGCACGCGCGGACCCGCGTCCCGGTCTCTGTCCCAGCGGAGGTTTGCGTTGTCCCTCGGTGTCGCTGCGGTAGCACCGGGGTAACGGAGCGGGTTCGCGATCGTGCCTATCGCCGGGTGATGGGGAGGAGCACAAGGGCCCTGCCTGCCCCGTGGCTCCTGCCGGTGTCCTGCAGTCTTAATGCGTGTCGCCTGGGGTGTCCTTCTGCCCATCCTAAGGGAAGGCTGGAGGGGAGTGACTTCGCCGCCGCCTTCTGCTGTCGTTTCCCCCGTCCCGCACCGTTCCAGTCCCACGATCTGTCCTGATCACCTACGTTGGCCTATTGTAGAATTATAGACATTTCGGTTCGGAAGGGACCTTCACAGTTCATCTAGTCTACCCCCCTGCAATGAGCAGGGACATCTTCAACTAGATAGCCTGTCCGGAATCACATCCAGCCTAACCTTGAACCACAGCATCATAGAATGGCTTGGGTTGGAAAGAACCTTAAAGCTCGTCTATTCCAGACCCCACTGCCACAGGCACAGACACCTTCCACTAGTCCAGGTTGCTCCAAGCCCTGTTCAGCCTGGGCTTCAACCTTGCCAGGGATAATCCAGTGTCTCCAGGGATGGCACATCCACCGCCTCTCTGGGCAACCTGTGCCAGTATTTTATCACCCTCACATCCAGCTTGAATCTCCCTTCTTTTAGTTTAAAAGCTAAAACTGTCCTCATCATCTGCTGCCAACCTGGCCAGAGGCAGACCCAGTGTGTGTGGGCTCTTCCACTTGGCAAAAACACTCAAGTAAAAGATATCCTAAATAACTGACACTGCTCAGAAAGTTACCTAACTAGAAACACTTCTGGAATACCACTATTTTGGTTTAAGACTATTTCCTTTTTTGGTAATTTGTAAAAACCTTCATGTACTGGTGTAATATGTAATGTGTTAATCTGCTCTCCTATCTTGCATTTAACACTCCTTTCAGAGCTAAGAAATAGCAGCAGCATTTCATTTCACTATAACAAAGGGGGCCTTTGATCTTGAAAGGATGCTTATTTCAGTCCCAGCCGAGCCATTGCTGCCTATAATGCTTCTAAAGTAAAATCTAAACTGTAAACACGTCTGCTGTTTTGTTATAGTGTGAAATGCCAGCAGCAGTGCTGCATGACAGCTGATGTACTTTGAAAGAATGCAGTAAGTCAAATGACAAAAACAATGCTAAATTCCCATATGAGACTTTGAATCTCCTGTACAAACATCCCCGACCTCTTCCCATAATCCTCTTCTGCACAGAATTTCAAAAGTAAGTATTTCTGTTGCAGTTTGGCACAAAACCCCATTTCAAGATGTCATGGGTTCAGCAGCAGCAGTCATTTTTCTTTAAGTAGTAGCTGGTGAGCCTCAAACCACGACACAAGACATCCACTTTTCCCCTGAAATGAAAAATCCCTTGTCACCATCAGCTCTGCAAGTGGATCTTTTTTAGGGGGAACTGACGTCCAACCTAAATGCTCCTGTTCCCTCTTCCCCTCTGGGCTGACAATGGAAGAACCGTCTCCATCATCACCTTCCTACCTGCTTTCAGACATGGCTGCTTTCCAGCTCCCTTGGACTCCCCAAAGAACAGTAACAGTCTTAGGAAATTCATCGCTGGTAGCTGCCTGCTTGATTGAGATTTTCAGCAGATGTATCACGGTATTCTTTTACGACCATTAAATCCATTAATAGCTTTGAATTCTATGCTCCCTTCTGGCCTGCCAGGAGGAATTTCATACCTACATGGGACACTGTGACAGGAGAATAATGCAGGCTCATTGGCCACGGAGGGGTTTTAATCAGTGGGTCTTTCATAACTATGAGAGTGGAAAGAATATAGTAAGTTCTGCTCTTCTAATCACTGTGGTGAAAGGGAAATCACTCGCACACCTTCCCACAGCAAACATCACTTACTTAGCAGCATGAGGCACAAAAAGATAAAATGGCAAACTGAAAACGGAGTTGCAAATTGCATGCATGTCTTTAGCTGGGTGGATGTGGACCAGCCCAAACAGCGCTTACTGCTGGGAGGGAGCCCTCCATACTACAAGTTCTCTACAGTCCATTTGTCAGCTTCTAAACCCTGGGCATGTGTGTTTATTTGCCATTCAGACATACTCTAAATTTCAGACTCTGGATATTTTCCAGTGCATCTCAATTAAGGATTCATGGACAGACAGGCAACTTGCAGTGTCTGACATGACCAAAACCGAAACTGAGGCTCACCTTTGGCTTAGGAGTCCTGGAAAGCCTGACAAAAATCATCGCAAAAGCATTTGCAAAACTGATGTGCTAAATGAGAGTGAATTTGCACCAAACTCTGCTTGAGAAATGTAGAGGATCAGAATGTAGAAAATCAGCCTGCTTCAGCAACTGTTTTAGCCTGTTTGGTCTCTTAAACTAAAGCCTTTTTGCCCTAGCAATAGCAAGCCATGCTTCAAGTTGTGAGAGCAGAAGGTTGTTAACATCCTAATAGTGTATCACTCAAAGGTAATTGGTGCAGTGTTACCTCTTGCACTTAGGGTATTTCCTCAGGCGGAGCCACTCTCACTTCGGTTTCATTAATGTACTTCCTGAAAGGCTTGCTTAGAGATCAAGCAAACTTTTGTCCGGCTTCTCTGGTGAAGGCAGCAGACAGCTTACATGCTGAGATGCTGCCAAAGCCACCTGAGCATAGGCATGGATTTATCTCCCTTCTTCACTCGCAGTCTTTTATAGTGCAAAGAGGTAACAGCAAGGCATTGGTGCTGCTCTCTGGAGGTAGGATGAGCGCAGCAAGGCTGAATGTGGTGCAGGCACCAGGCCGGAGACAAACAGCTCTTTTATTTCCATGAGCTTGTCGAAGACTTGGCAGGACAGTCGGGAAAATGCAGGCACTCCTCCACTATAAAACAGCCTGTAATGGAGACAAGACCCATAGGAAGCCCCACAAGGTCACTGTGCCCCGGTTTCCCAGCAATCCATTTCTGGGCTGCCATTTTCAATAGGATCAAGGGGGGAATATCTGTACAGCCATCCTGTCCACTGATAACTTTACTTTAACCTTAAGCTCTGTTATCTCTGCCTTGAACATAGGGATGTGATATTCAGCAGAAATGTAATACTCAGCAGAAGGACCCTAGGGTTATTTGACTGCGTTTCTTTTCAGTGAGTTGTGACTTGCCTCCTGGAAGTCACTGGCTGATTTTAACAAAAGGTCACCAAAACCACATAAACCAAATGCAAATAAACACATTCTTAGGCTGCAACTGCCAGCCTGCACACAGATGCTTTTAGGGCGAAAGTCACTGCTCCTGTGTCTGATCTGTTATGCCTGTGAAGCTGATTGCTGAACCCTGAAGTTATAATTAAAACGCAGTCTGCTACGCTAAGAGTAATCAGGAGTATTAGAAGTCAAATGAGGGTTTCATGGATGTCACGAAACATATCCTTTGGAAAAGGTGAACAACGCAACTCAGAGGCCAGCTCAAATGTGAAAGATCTTCTGTTGATTTTTTTTGGCTGCACAGACTATTTTTGGCAGGATAGAGTTCACAGTCTTTCAAAACCATTGTGGGTAAGATTATATTACAAGAAGATACACAAAGTCTCCCCATGGAAAACTGCTAGCACTAGCTGTGAATTCACAGCACTCATATGGAAAAGTTTTGCTTGGCTAGGCAGTGGGATGCATCATTGCTTGTGCTCTGAGCATGATTGTATCAGCACTTACCACTACCGTGTCCTGAGGGGCATGGAAGAGCTGGTATTAATTTCTGGATAAAAAGTCTGGAAGCACAAATAGCTGACAATTCGTGGCACTGATGAGAATTTGAAACATTAGGACCTCATAGAAGACATACAATATAAGGATGTGCTGGAAGATGGGAGAGAAGATTTTGGTTATGCCTGCTTCATGTCCAGACTTGCTTCCACATGCTGCTGCTGCTGTGATAAAGGATGGCTTTTCTCACCTCTTCTTTATGACTGTAAATGACTGTGTAACATGTCCTGTAGAGGAGGACTGGCTCCTTCGTGTAGACATAGGAATGAAGTCCTTCTGCCTCTTTCAGTCAGTCTTCCAACATTTTTGTCTTCAAATTGTTTCTCTCCTTTATGAGTACCGGGTGACCTCAGCACTTGGATGGCTTCCAGCAAAGCTGCATATTGACTGTGGGGCCCAGGAGCCTTCACCTCATTGCTTGCACAAAGACCTCTGCCAGGTAGGCATCTCCACAGAAATGATGTGGAATGATTAGGAAAGCTAGGAGATGTCACAGCTAGAGCTCTGTAAGCACTGGGTTTTCTAAGCTGTTCGGTATTTATCTTCTCAGGCAGCTTCTAAAGGGCTCTGTCATGGTAGAAAGAACACCTTTCCATGGGCATGGACATATGTGTACACTTTTGAGTAGCGATAAAATCCATTCATTTCCTCTGCTTCATCTGCTGACATTTGTTGAGGGGTGTCCAACTTTCTGTCTTTCATAGAGCAAAGCGTCCCAGGGTTTCCAGTTCTCCTCTCTTATTTGGCTGGAACAGACTGGAGGTTTACTGATTTTATTTTCTCACATCTCCAAATTTGCCATCCCTTTTCCCACAGCTGAAGGAGGGCAACAAAAAATTAAGGAACAGCCTATATGTCGAATTGTATAAACAGATGAATGTTATACTTGCACAAATTATACCTACATATTATAGATACATAAATAGTCTGTATAGATACAGACAGACCCATGAAGTCTTCCAGGGTAGGAAAGAGCTGAAATTTCAAAGTTGAAAACATACAGACACACACAGCCCTCCAAACTGTTTTTATCCCATCAAATCAACCATAAACATGAGACACTAGCTGGGAAGCCTTTTGTCCCCTGTTTCTGGAATAGCAGAGACAACACAGAGGGAAAGATAAAAAGCTTCAGACTTCCATCCTGCTTCCCTTTTCAAAACATTTTTACTTTTCCTTATGTTAATTTCAAATTGTCCGTATTATGGACACAAAATGTTATGGACATAGGTCCATAAAGCCACCCTTGAGAAGGAAGGGCTGGCTGATCCATCGCTGCAAGAGTTGGACTGCTTGGGCTGGAATATATAAAGAGAGGAAAAGCTGCTCACAGCACAGAGCAGCAGAGGGAAATGCTGCATGCCAGTTCCTAGAAATGTAACATTTAATGGAAAAAACATCCTGGGAATATTAAGCTAACTGAGACCTATATGGCATTAAGCAAGCAGAGGCTGGAGGAAAGCAATGCATCGGAATACAGTTTCAGCCTGTGGTTGCTAAGGCACATGCCATTCCTTTGTTTGCCTTATAAGGGGAGTGTTGGATGCCATGATATTGCTAAACATGAAATAAATAGCTCGCTTTTGGGGGCTGGTTGTCTCACCTCTTTCCTCCTCAGGACACCCGTGAGATGCTGCCTGGGGTGTGTGTCACCTGGAGCATTTTCCTTGCCAATAGATGCCAGGATTTGAGGCTGTTTTAAGGCATAGATTGTCATTACAAGGTTTATAATGCTGTTACATTTTGGTTTGTGCTCAGACAACCAGAGTTTAATGCTCAGGTGAGAGCTGATATCAGGGTAGGACAGAAAATCATGAATAAAACCATTTTAATGACAAAATTGAGAGAAAATTGGGAAGATGTCTGCTGGAGGAAGCAAAGAAGACAAGCAGACCTTGGGGGATCCCTCCAGACCTTGCACTGTAGCTCAGCACATGAACCCAAATGAAGCACCCGTTCTCAGAGAGCTCAGTCCTCTCTGTGCCTTTCACTTTTCCCTTGGGAAGTCAAACTAAACAGCAGTTATGAACTAGTGTGCTCATGTTTTACAGCTCACTTATGTAAGTTTTCCCCTGTGCTCTGGAAGTTTGGATTGTTTTATGGTCTAACTGGGTCTTTCAGAGCCCACACACAGTATAGGAATGGAGATCACTACTTGTAGGAGTCAATGTGCCCCATCCTTCTTTCACAAAAGTACAGTTGGAGCATTTGCCCAGGAATCTCCATTTTCACTGGATAACAGTTACCACACGTGAGAGCCAGAAAGCAGGAATCACCAGCTCACCCAGCTGGCTGAATTCCACTCCCTCTATGGAAGAGGTTGCGGAACCCCTGGATCCATCACAGCAGGAAGCAGGAGGGAGCATGTTTCTTGCACTCCTCTCTGGGTTTAGATGGTTCTGTGGAGCAGCAAGCCTGAATTTCTTTAGGCTGCAGAGATCTAACTCGTCTCTCACTCTCTGGCCTGGTAGTGTTACAATTCAAGCAATGGCACCAACAAAGTGTCTGGGGAAAAGCAAACCCGGCTCGCTCCTTGCATGCAGGGGATGAACAAGCATTTTGGTCTCTGGATCCTACACGGATGAAACCTCTTTTTTGTGATCCCAATTCAGATGCTCATGCTCTCCTGCATGCTCCAAATAAGCAGTTCGTGGATGACTCCTACTCAGCAGGAGGAATACTTGGGAGATTTTTGCCTCTGCACACACACCAGAGGAACACCAGGGCTCCAGTCCCAAACCTCAGGCTGGGTACCTATGGTTAGATCTTGCACATTTGGCAGTGGTGAAGTTCTTGGTGTAACCAAATATACTACACTATGGTGAATGCTAGGTGATGTTAATGAACTTGCTGTGGGCAACAGGAATCTCCCCATGGCTTGTGGTGGCCTTTAGACCAGAGCAGATGGTGATCAAACCAGCAGAATCTGCCCACGGGGAGGAAGAAAAGTACTGGTATTGATTTCCTCAGCTACACATGCAATCTGAGTCATTATTGTGGCCAAATGGAGGTACCTGCTTCTCTTCCCAACACCAGGCAATATTGTTACACCCTAAGCTCAGGTGGGTACCTTTTATTGAAGACAAATATATTTTATTTCAAAAAAAAAAGATTTCCATAGCTGATATAATCTCATATAGATAAAAATAGATCAATTTTGGTCATGCTTGCACTGCAGGTCCCATAAACCAAATACTTTAATACACTCTTTCTGAATGCTAGTCTTTGAGCTTGGAACATACTCAGCACCAGTAAGCCAAAAGACTTAGCAGGATGCTTTGTCTCATTAAAACATGTACTTCTGACTGCATTCTATTCACTCTGGGCTGCTGTGTTTCCATAAAACCTCATCTTGAAAGTGAGGTGAGAATCAGGAAAAAGGCTGTGGAAAGACAACCTGACCCTTTCCCATCCAGCTGTTCCTGGGTGTTTCTGCAGTCCCTGTCAGACCATTCATTCTCCAGCAGCTTATGCCAGTGTTCCCACATACATTTCAGTGCTGAAAAACCCTTTAAAGCTCCAGAGTCAGTAAGGTGTGATCCTGTAAGCAGGTATTTGCTTGGACCAGGTCTCACCCCATCCTGGATGACACATTTTCACCGGCTGGTTCCTCTGCTGATTTCTCACTGTTGTGGCAAAAACCCCAAGCCAGGTATTTTATACATGAGGTGCTTCAGCAGCAAGTCACTGTGCTAATGGAAGCAGAAATGAGGACAGTTTTTCTGCTGGATGCCTCCATTGTCCCCACAGGATGAATTTTAGTCAGGCTGTGAGCTGTCCCCAGCTGCGTGGCTCAGAGGTTATTTCCACTCCTGGTCCAGTATCTACTCTTGATAGCTGGGCAGAGATTTACAGAGAAAGAGAGAAGGACCAGGGGCCCCAAAGCAGCTGTGCCCCATGGGGAGCAGGGATGGGGAGCTGAGGGCTCTCCCAAGCCCGAACAGAGCAAAGCAACCCATAAAGCTGATGCATTTTATGTCAGTTTTCCCTGGCACCAGCTTTCATTGTCTTCAAAAGTCACCAGCTACTGGGAACTTTCTTGCTTCATGATCAGTGTGGTCAACCATTTCTCTTGTATGAACAAAATAAGCTACATTTCCTTGGCCTTTTGCTGTAAAGTGGAAGCCTGACCTTGAATGGATTCCGCAAGTCTTCTTTCAGCACTTTCCTTTTGTTCCAGTTTCTGTCAGGATTGGACACAGCATCCAGTGATGGATCACAGGAATTGATTTTGTCTCCCATTTCCTACTGAGGGCATCTCCACAAGGGTCGGGGTGAGGGTTGGGTCAGGGTGAGGGTTAGGTCAGGTGGAAATGAGCTTTCCAGCGCTGTTCAACATCTTTGTCAGTGACACACAGTGGGTTTGAGAGCATCCTCAGCAAGTTTGTTGATGACACCAAGCTGTGTGGTGTGGTCAACATGCTGCAGGGAAAGGACACCATGCAGAGGGACCTGTGCAGGTTGGATAAAGTTCAACAAGGCCAAGTGTAAGGTTCTGCACCTTGGTCAGGGCAATCCCAACCACAAACACAGGCTGGGCAGAGGCTGGATTGATTGAAGCCCTGAGGAGAAAGACTTGGGGGGGGGGTTCATTGACAAGAAGCTCCCCAAGACCCAGCAGTGTGTGCTTGCAGCCCAGAAACCAGCCATGCCCTGAGCTGCATCCCCAGAGCATGAGCAGCAGGTTGAGGGAGGGGATTTTCCCCCTTTACTGTGCTCTGGTGAGACCCATCCTGCAATCCTGCATCCAGCTCTGGGGCTTGTTCGACCTGGAGAAGAAAAGGCTCCATGGAGACGTTAGAGCATCTCCCAGTGCATAAAGGGGCTGCAAGAAACCTGGAAAGGGGCTTTGGACAAGAGCCTGTAGGGACAGGACAAGGGGGAACGGCTTTAACCTGGCAGAGGGGAGATTGAGATGAGATTTTAGGCAGAAGTCCTTCCCTGTGAGGGTGCTGAGGCCCTGGCACAGGGTGCCCTGTGGCTGCCCCATCCCTGCCCATGAGCTCTAAGCTCCCTTCAACCCAAACCGTTCCCCCACCGTGTAACCTACCGGCGCCGGGCCCAATGCCGCGCTCGGTGCTATGCACGGAGCGGACGGTGGGTGTCGCTGCCCGCCCGGTGTGGCCGCGCCTCCGCCGGTGAGAACACGGAGCAGCGTTACCCCCGAGGGCTGGTAGCGCCTCCTGCACCCCACGGCTTGGTGTTAGGGGCCTCATTCAGCTGTTCGGCCCTCAGCCTGGCAAAGCTGTCCTTTCTCTGGTTTCATCCCTGGGGAAAACGCTCCTGCGGGAACATGGACCCAGAAGGGCTGTAGTGTGGGGTCAGACAGCCCTACTGCTCCTGGCACAGAGCACAGATCTGTGGCACCCCGTTCCATGTCTTGTGAGTAACACCAAGGATGGGGAACTGCACAGTAGAGTCATACAATCAGAAACTGCTTTGAGTTGGAAGGGACCTTAAAGCTCATCCAGTTCCAATCCCCTGCCACGGGCAGGGACACCTTCCACCAGACCAGGTTGCTCCAAGCCCTGTCCAACCTGGCCTTGAACACTGCCAGGGATGGGGCAGGCACAGCTTCTCTGGGCACCCTGTGCCAACACCTCAGCACCCTCACAGGGAAGAATTTCTTCCTAATGTCTCATCTCAATCTCTCCTCTGCCAGGTTAAAGCCATTCCCCCTTGTCCTGTCCCTACAGACCCATGTTCAGAGTCCTCCAGGTTTCTTGTAGCCCCTTTTAGGTATTGGGAGCTGCTCTAAGGTCACCCCACAGCCTTCTCTTCTCCAGGCTGAAGAAGCCCAGCTCTCTCAGTCTGTCTCCATAGCAGAGGTGAAGAACTGCAGAGGTGAAAAATAAACATTGCTGCAGATCCGGATTCCTCCCATGAGATATGAGAGCCAAGGATGCCGTAATATTCCAGGATTTTAAAAGCAGCTGGGTTTTGGCATGCCTGTCACTCCCATGAAAACCCAAATTGGTACCACAGGGGCAGATGAGCCAGACTTGCATCATCCCGGGCAGAGTGGGAACTCCAGGCTCCTGATGCCCTGTATTGCCTCTGCACAAGGAAGGGATGCTTTGCTGAAGCGTCATAGACACGAAGCACATGCTGAAACCTGCTCATAAAAAAAATGCCCATGGAGCGATTTTAAAGACCCAGTGCACTAATATAAACTATTCCCTTCTGGATCAGGGAACTAGGGATACCTGCCTGCCTTCCCTTGATTGATGATGGAAAAGGTGTATAAGCAAGTCCTGCCCTGGCTCAGTTGCATTCTCACACTGGAGCCAGCCATTGGCCTGTTCTTGCTTGGCCTCTCCAGGGATTTTATCTTGCTCATAGTTTATATCCCACACTACTCCACTTGCCAGCTCTGCTCCAGGTCCTGTTTGATGGATACACCCCTGCAGCCATCCTGCCAGCAGCTCATCTGGATTGGACTGCCCGCTGCAGCCAGCATGGATGGGTTCTTTCCAGCACCTCTCACGTAGTCCTGGAGCCCAGGACTCGCTTTTAATGATGTTTCTGAGCAGCACACAGTGCTGTTGAGCCCTGAGCAGTGCCAGGTTTAAACAACACATGATAAATATTAGAATAGCCTTAGCTGCGGAGAGCTCCTCAGACACCGGTTTCTAAGGATGGTCTAATACATTTCTTGGACGCTGTGGTCCTTCTCATTACTCCACTGCATTTTTTCCCCCTGCTATTTTTCTTCCCTCCCAATAAAATGTTTTGGTTTTCTTCTTTCTTCTTCCCCCCCCCTCCCGCTTGAGTCTCTGAAATGCGCAGCCATGGCAACAGGCTGGAGGAGCGAATTCCCTGGATCCGCCGGGTGTCCTTGGGGTCTGGCGGGGAACGAGGGGGGTGAATTCCATCCATTCCCTCTCGCCTGGAGCAGTGTTTAGTAAACACACTCTGAGCACACACATGCTAACCCCTGCTCCGCTCTGCCATGCACCCACCAGCACGGGAAAGGCTTTTCCATGGGCTTAGCACGTCTCCTTCTGTCCCCCTGGACCAAGTGGCACCCCTCTCCCCGACACCCTTCTGGGATGGCATTTTTTGGGAGCAGTGTCGAGGAGGAATGCAAGCCCCTGGCGTCGGGACAGGAGCTGACATTCCCAGCCCGGGGCTGAAGAATGTGGACATAGTGTCCGCTCCAAACTCCAGTGCTGGAGTTCGTTCACCCTGCACCCCAGGCGAGGGGGGTACTAGTATCCAAGCAATGCTCCTGTGACCTGGGGGCTGATGCACTCCTCCATCACCTCCAGGCACTCCAAGGATGTCCCCATGCGGGACATGTTATGCTGGGGCATCTGGGGAATGGCTTGTCCTTGTTTTGGTGTCTCCATGGCCTCTGTCCCTCAATCTGCAGATACGACAGCCTTTTCTTGGAAAAGCTGGGAGAGCAGGAGGTGCGCTGCATGCTGCAGGGTGAGATATTTCAATGCAGCAGGCAGCTCTAAACCTGGAGACGACAAAGCTGTCCTCAGTGGGACAGCAGCAGCCAAGTGGAGATCACCTTTTAGGAACTGAGCACCCTGATTCAATGGGTCTTACCTAAAGACCCCAAGGAGGCAGTGCAGGATGAAGGTCTCATGAGGTTTTTAAGCAAAGCCAACCTGCTTCAGTGTCTGCGTTGTGGCAGACACCAGAACTGGATGTGGATTCCAGCCCTAAACCCATTGCTAACTTTCAGCTCATCTTTCCAAGGCAAACATGGGTGTTCTAATTCCCCCTGCCCCTCTGACACACCCAGGCAAAGGACGATGAGGGCTATTTCTACACTTCATCATATTACACACCGCTTGGATGACTGCATGGCATCCAGTTTGTTTGGAGCAGGGTCTCATGAACCAGAATAGTTTTGCATTAATACAGTTCTCAACAGTTCATAGGTTTGAAACTGGATATGATGGAGCTACTTGCCATTTACTTAGAATGGATTGTATGGAGCTTTATGGCTTAAAATAGGAAAGCTTCAGCAATAACAAAGATACGACATGGTTCAGGCAGAAAGATCCCCACTGATTCACCACCCTGTTATGCCAGCATTACGACACCAGGGAAATGCTGCTCATTCCACTGGTTTTCAAGGGCAGTGAAGCCCCGGGATTTCAGGGAAGCTGAGAAAGTTTGGGAGTTTTGAAAGGATTTGCAGAATTCTTATTGTTTAACAGCAGCAGAAGATGATAGGTGGGATCTCTCCAGCCAACAAGAAACTGTGCTTCAACAACAGGATGAAATAAAGCAAGGTATCACTAAATCCACCTTTGTCCTGCTCCTGGGGAGTGGGTGAGTACAGAGATGGAGCCGTGCTGGGGATGGAGCTCAGCAGCAAACAGCCCATGTGGGCCCACAGACTGACCTGGCGGCATTCCCGGGAGGCTCAGCGGCACAGGTTCTCATCCCTCCCCTACCTACCCCAGCTTCTGGAAGGCCTCCAGGTGTTGCACAAAAGCAAAGCACCAGCGGTTTGTTGCAGAACCTGAAGGAAGAGCAGAGCTTGCCTCAGCACGTTGGAGCCAGCCAACACTTTCTAGTCATGCTCTTAAAGCAAAGCTCAGGGAGCATTCAGGGTTACCCGGCACATTCTTGTCTGCAATAGGGAAGGCTGTTCCTGATCCCTTAACGTGCTCACCAATGTCTTTTGGCTGTCAGTGCCTGCTGTCGAAACACAGAAGAAGCTGACCCATGTCCTTGGCTGGGGACAAGAGAAGAGCAGGGCTGAGCTGCAGGGACCCATTTCCCCAAAATGACGTCTTCAAGGGAAAGAAAAGCCCTAAAAGCAGGTACATCACAAAGGCCATCTGCTCCATTCTTCCAGCAAAAAAGGGACTGAGGTTGCTTTGGACCAACAAGGGGAACATTCCGGCCCAAATGGAGATGCTTGGGAATGCTCTGCCCATGCTGGCTCTCAGGGGTTAAGCCTCATATTTGTTTTATGGTGATAGAGCTCACTCTGTCATACTGCGGCTTTGTCATCCCAAGACTGTTCCCTAGCCCATGAGTGGGATTTGACAGTCAGGGCAATGCACAGCTGTGCTCTGGTTGTGCAATGCAAGGCTACGTAGGGAGGAAGCAAGAAGGATCCGCAACACAACATGAGACTCCACGTTTATGATTCCATTCTTAAGTATTTATGCTGTGGTCAAGGGTCCCTAATTCTAGCACCAAGGATCCCCAGTGCTAGATCCAGGACAGATTGTGGACCTGGAGATGTTCCAGATTCAGAGCAATTTTCAGTGCTCATCCTGCCAGGGGACAAGCCTCCAAAGAGCAGTAGGAATGAAGGTGGACCATGGAATGGAGATGGTGTTTGGACCATCTCTATGGGAGTGCAGATGGTGTTTGGTAGAGCATGAAAAGCATGGAAGCGTTGGGGTTAGTTCTCCTGCCTTGAAGCAAGCAGAACCCAAAGGATGTGACGTGCTGTCATACTTGCTTTACCACGGTGATGCTCACTCCAACCTCAGCCCCCTGAGCAAGCCCTCCTTCTGCCCATGGTGCAGCCATCCCCAGAGCAATCTTCATTCTCCCCACTCCTGTTCTGCAGCACAAGTGCCCACAAAGCCACCAGCTGAGCTCAGCTGCATCCGTGGCACACTTGTCCCTCACTTGCATCATTTTCTCTCTCTTACAGTCCCATTGACCCTTGCAAATCCAAAGTGGGCTCTCCTGTGTTCGTTGCCTCGCTTCCCTTACACCCTCCTGGCTGCAGCTCTGCAGCAGGGCAAGGACTCACTGCCAGCTTGGAGCTCACCCAGCAGTCCTGCCAGCAAATGCCTGGCATAGAAGAGGAGGACAGCGGGGAATACGCCCTGGAAGCAGAGATAAACAAAAAAGCACAGAAAATGAAGAAATGCCTGGGACTTGGAATCTGCTCTTCCTGACCTGCGGGTGAGCCCTGCGTGGCGAAGCTGGGTGCTGGGCAGAACTGAGCCTTCCTCTCTGGTGAGACCCCCCTGCAATCTGCACCCAGCTCTGGGGCAGCAACACAAGAGGGATGTGGAGCTGTTGGGGTGAGTCCAGAGGAGGCCAACGAGATGCTGCGAGGCCTGGAGCAGCTCTGCTCCAGAGAAGGCTCTGGGGAGACCTTAAAGCAGCTTCCAGTGCTTAAAAGATGAGCTTTAGGGTCCCTTCCAACCCAAATCAGTCTGTGATTCTATGAATATAGGGGCTTTGGGGCAGAACCAAGAGGCATTTAGGCCCCAAGGTGCTGGAGACACACATTTAGGTCTGCAGAGGCACAACCCAAAATAGTGGCCTCAAGGCAATGTCTTCGTGGTGGCTCTATTCCAGGATGGAGCCACTTCAGGGGACACGAGCTTAGGAATAGCCTCAACTGGTAAGGGAAG
This sequence comes from Forpus xanthops, assembly GCA_032466535.1. NCBI lineage: Eukaryota > Metazoa > Chordata > Aves > Psittaciformes > Psittacidae > Forpus > Forpus xanthops. The sequence continues at coordinate 14,203 of JASSUY010037370.1, forward strand.
CCCTGGTGTGCTTCCCCATATGGAGACAACCTCGCCTGCATCACAAGCAACTTTTCCCTGCCCATGTCCAGTCCAGTTCATCAGGGAAGGACAGGGAGAGGGACCCATTTGCCAGTTTTGGGTCTGATTTCATTTCATCAGAATTTCTTCCATCGGTTCCGTTCATTTTTCTTATTTTCTTTTCTTTAATTCCACTCTTTTCTTCGGGAAGGGGGGAGGAGAGAACTGGAAAAACTCAATGTGTTCTGGTCGCCCTGGAAACATGCTCCTAAACTTTTGGTGGATCCAAGACGTGCCAGGAGTTCCAGGACAGCCACTCATGGTGGCGGAGTCTTGCCCATGCTTCCCAAAAGTGGCAGGGCACTGCTATCTGTTGGGTGTGGGCACATCTGGCCCTGATCTACCCTCTGGATCGACCCCTGTTTACTCCTCAAATACGGTATTGCTTACAAATTGCTGGGGAATGCCATGGGATCGCTTTGCTGGAGTAGTGTTACTTCATGCTGGACCGAATGCAAGAGTAAAAGGGAAAAAAAACACCCCAGGATTGTGCTTTAAGGCTGTAAAAATGCGGGTGGGAATACTTTCCAGCCTGTGTCATGTTCCATCGAGGCCAAAATTCACATTCTGCCTCTCGCTGTTTGTGTTTTTCTCCCTGAAACTCTGAAGGGAAGTGATTCTTCCAAACACCCCCCTCCTCCTTTTCCCCCAGTGAAAAGCTTCAGGGAAACCTTGGACGTGTAGGATTCCAAACATCGGGAGTTAAAACTTTCCCTTGGCCTGAAGCGAACAGTTTCCCTCAACTTTGATTTTCCTAAGCAAGAGAGCAGTGAGCAATAGGCACCTTCTCCTCAGTTAACACAAATTCATAATTGGAGTCTTAGAAGAGTTTTAGCTGTAGAAAGGGAAAGCAAATGCCTATGAAGCGTTTTCCCCTCAGCATGCAGGAAGGCAGAAATTCCAAGCTTTTTCCTGGAAGAAGATACGGGGGGTTAATATTTAAAGAAGGGGGGGATATAAACCCAACCCCAAGCCACTTCCATATGGGAAAACGTTCCACTTGAAATTTCCTGAGCAGTGTCGCTGAGCAGTGACTCAGTGCTGCTTTAGGACCTGGCAAATGTACTTAAAAGGGGCCTATAAGAAAGATGGGAGAGACATTTTAGAAGGGCCTGTTGTGATAGGAGGAGGGGTGATGGGTTTAAACCAAAAGATGGAGATCCAGGCTGGATGTGAGGAAAAAGTTCTTTACAATGAGGGTGGTAAAACCCTGGCACAGGTTGCCCAGAGAGGTGGTGGATGCACCATCCCTGGCAAGTATTCAAGGTCAGGCTGGATGTGGCTCTGAGCAGCCTGATCTAGATGAAGATGTCCCTGATCATTGCAGGGGGCTGGAACTGGATAAACTTTGAAGGTCCCTTCCAGCCTATACCGTTCTATGATTCTATGAGTCTATTCTATGAATGAAGCTCCAACCTTCTCCATCCCCTGTGGCTGGGTATCCTTGGATGCAGTGAGCCTAATGTGAACCTTTTTTCTTCTAAATGAGCTTCTAATGACCATGATTTTCCTCCATTCCAGTTAATTATTCGCCAACTCCCTTTGAATATCCGGCCTAAACACTTTGCAGGACCCTGTGGTGGCACTTCGCACTTCAGCCCTGAGAACTGAAGTCCATTCTGTGTCAATCTAGCCCCGTGTGCTGATGCTGGTCCCGCAGGGACAGTGTGCTGGGACCTGTCACAAGCTTCTAATGCTTCCCTGCTGCAGCAAAACCAAACAACCAACCCACATCAGTCCCTGCAGGATACTGACTTCCTTTTCTTTCCTGTTTCTGCTTGAATATTTTCAGTAGCATGTTTGAGAATTAAAAGCTTTGGAAAACAACCCCTGCCAGTAGGAATTTCCAAATAGGATGATATACTTAGACTTGGACTTTTTGGCAAAAACTAAAAAGAAAGGAAGAAATAAAAAGGTATCTTGGGCCATGGACAGCTCAAACACCAACAGGGCTGATGTGAATAATGGCCAGCATCCTGAGAGCCCTTTGCGTGCTCCTGCTCTGATGGGGTCTCTCTGGATGCTGGGGGATCCCCCATCCCTACAGGCAGTGCAGCTCCACTTGAGCAGGTCCTGAGTCTCCTGCTGTGACTTTGCTCCAGTTGGGGATGTGATTTGTGGTCTGCTGGGGTCTCTGCCAACCTCAGCGATGCACTGACCTCCTCTACCTTTCCCCACTGCAGGCACCCATTGAGGCTCCCCATTGCCCCTTGTCTGCTGCAGCATCTGAAGCATCCCAGAAATCTCACTGGAGGAGCTGGGGGGGCACAGGAGCCCTGACCCATCCCATGCCTGTTGTGCTTGCTCTGACCTTCTGGAGAGACGCAAATAACTGAATCCTGTGCTGGAAAGGGCCTTTGGCTGCAGCCATGACCCTGCCTGCCACATGCTGACCCAAAGGCCGCACTAATGGGTCTAGGGAAGGCTTTTGGGGATCACATCTAAAAGCAAAGGACTATGCTGCAGGAGGATGAGGGAGAAGGAAAGAGGAGGAAGGAGCCCTATCCCTGCCAAGGGGCCTGTGGAGCAAACTGGGGAATACCTGCTGCCTGCAGGGGCTGGATGGTCAGGCTGCTTTCATGGACACATCTCATCTCCCACTCAAGTCTTCCAGCTCCTGGGGACACAAAGTAAAGAGCACAGGCAGCATCTTGTACCCTTTCCCCAGCTGCCTGCAGGAGCTGCACCCCCAGAGCATCCCGATCCTCCTTGAGCATCCCAATCCTCTTCAAGTACCCCCCACTGGCTCTGCCAAGGAAGGTGATAGGAAAGATGCTGAGCTGCTCTGCCATCAGGCTTGACCCCAAATTCACCTGCTGCTGGCTGTGGGGCACAGCGAGAGCAGCCAGGGAATGGGTGCAAGCAGAGAGAGCTCATCTGCCTGGGTTTTCAAGGTCACAGAGGTGGTGGGAAGGAAAGAAAAGAGACCAAGGAAAAAAAAGTTGACTCAGAAACCGCAGGGAATTTTTTGCCTTTTTAGAATACTGGGAAGAGAAAAAATAGCCACAGATATTCAAAGCATCCGGGATAATAACAGCCTGTTTACTGTTTGCATGTAATGATGGCAGGCAGGCAGCACAGCACAGGGAAGAGGAATGAGGAATTCGCCGCGCTCGCACCATGGCCCAACCGCTTCTGCTTATCCCAGCAAAGCATCGGGTGGCATTCCTCGCTGCCTGCACAAGCAGGACCTGGGTGTCCCTGCTACAGCGCCGGCCACAGGCCCCACTGTAAGGGCTTTGGGAGGCATTTGGGGCTAGGGAGGACAGGGAAGCTGTTGGTGCTGGAGGATGCTCGTGCCGCTCCATGGCTGGGTGGATGGAACAACACAGAGGGAGACCAGGCCACCATCGGGCCACGCATCTCCCCTATATAACAACACCCATCACACGGATCCTGTCTCTGCTCCAGCGCTACACACTGATGCTCTGCATGGAGGGGGCATCTGAGGGGCATCCTTGTAAAAGCAACGGGATGCAAAGCCCAACTTGGGGGGGAGAGTTGGTCCTCAGCAGAATAAAGCCATAGGGGAGCCACTAGCAAGGCCTGGGCACAGAGAGGACTTGGGAACCCCCAGAGAAGGTGGTGGGGAGAGAGGGGGAGGCAGGGAATGAGGGAGGGATAGGGAAGAGCAGGGATCAGCAGGCCCGGCGGGGAGAGCTTCATTCCTGCCGGCCTGACGAGCAAGCCGGGACTTGAGGCAAGGGAAAGCACCGCAGTTTGCCCAACTGGTTTGCTGGGAAGCCAGCTGCAGGGCTGGCCCGCAGCGCTGCCGAGCTGCCCCCACAGCAACCGGGATTAATTGGAAGGGGAGAGAAATTCCCCTTCTCCCAAGTTCTGGTGGGGGATTTTTGGCTTTTCCATCAAAAGGACATCATGTTGAGCTTGTCTTTCCCCATCCAACTCTAGCATTTGGCAAGTGGAAAAGGAGGTGCTTGGTGAGGGGGTGAGGAGGGATCAGGGCCAACAAAAGACCTGCAAAGGTTGCTCCAAGGACCAAGCTTCAGCCTCCAGGCTCCAAGGAGAAATGAGGAAAAGCAGGAACCAAAGCTGCTGTGGTGTGGCACTGGGCCACCGAGGTGCTCCCGGCTGAGAATAGGACTTGGTGTATGGCCACGAGGCCCCAACAAGTTCCTCAGCCTTGTGACCACAGGAGGGACCGTACCTCCCCAAATAGCCCCTAGGGCAGACAAGTGTCTCCCTTTCACCCGCGAGAGAGCTGCTGCCCCAGGACAGGGTGTCTCACCAAAGCACCACTGCGACGGTCCTGGCACTGGGAGCACAGCCTGCTGGCCCCTTTCCATCTCTGCAGGGCTGTGGATGTGCAACCCGCACAAGGTGCTGCATCCAGGCATCAGCCCAGGCAGCAGCTGGGACAGACATCTCCTGCCACCCCCTTTCAGGGGCATAGGGACACAGGAGCACACAGATGCAAGGCCTGAAGGATGAAGGGATATGGGGATCATAGAAATCAGAGACTGGTTTGGGTTGGAAGGTACCTTAAAGCTCATCCAGTTCTAACCCCCTGCCACAGGCCTTCCACCTTCCACCAGACCAAGTTGCTCCAAGCCCCTGTGTCCAACCTGGCCTTGAATGTTGCCAGGGATGGGGCAGCCACAGCTTCTCTGGGCACCCTGTGCCAGCACCACAGCACCCTCAGAGGGAAGAACTTCTTCCTTATATCTAATCTAAATCTCTCCTCTGTCAGGTTAAAGCCATTCCCCCTTGTCCTGTCACAACATTCCTTTGTCAAAAGCCCCTCTCCAGGTTTCTTGCCTTTAGGCACTGGGAGCTGCTTTCAGGTCAGCCTTCTCCAGGTTGAACCAGCCCAGCTCTCTCAGCCTGTCTCCACAGCAGAGCTGCTTCAGCCCCTGCAGCACCTCTGTGGCCTCCCCTGGACTCTCTGGATGCAGAGATAAGGACACAGGGGTGCTGGGACACAAGTCTCAAGGACACAGAGATCATAAACACAGGAATGGGAGCAGGAGCAGGAACAGGAGATTTCGCTCCCATATGGTATTTCAGCAGTGCTGTGGTGGCAAGGACACGTCTTGGCGTCAGCAGGAGCCACATGGGATAAAGCAATGCTGATGGTGAAACCCAGTGAGATGGTGTGGAAAGGGCGGAGGGAAATGCCTGTGATGACAGAGCGATAAAGCAGGTGATAACACACCCCACACCAGCCTTCCTTGCACCAAGGTGTAGAGCTCCATCAGGTTGTTGCTCTGGCTGAAAAGCAACCCCAACGAAACAGTTGCTGCCATATCCATAGGGGCATAGCAGAAGGAGATCAAGCACCCTTTCCCCATGGCCCTATTGTCATATTCACAGATGGGATTTTCTTTCCCCTTCCCATATTCTTGCTATGCTTCTCTGCTGCTTTGCGTGTACAGGTGCTGTGCTCCCTCATCTTTTGGCTCCTGGGGACTGTGAAAGCCTTGGGAGTAGGGGTCCATAGAGTGATGTGTGGGATAGAGGATGGCTAAGTGGTGGGCAAAACCCTCAACAGGAGCCTATTGCCTGGATCCCTGGACATGGAAAACTGCCTGCAAACAGCCAGACCTGCTGCAAGGCTGCTCAGCGTCAGGACTTGGGTAAATAGTGTGGGGCGTGAGAGCTGCGGTATGCCAGGAATGCTGCAAGCCTTCCTGGGCGGCTGCCGGCAGCTCCAGGGCAGCGGGAGCTGGGGGAGGCAGGGCAGGTACGATCCCTGGATTGGAGGCCACCAGGACCCCCCTCAACACATTCCCAAGGAGCAGCAGCTCCCTGTGAGCTTCCCATGCAGTTTTCCCCATCACTGGGGAGTGCAGAAGGGTCCCCTTCAGACATAGGCTGTGCATGGAGATGGGGGGGAGCTTGTTTCCCTGCTCACTAAATCCAGAGGAAACCATGTGTAGAAGGAGGAACCTGGCTCCACACTTCCCATTGCTCTGAGTCTCTCTAAGGATGGAGGCTTGCCCCACAGCCAGAGGAAACACAAAGTTTTCAGGCACAGCTCTTCCAGTTTCCTGGAATTGTAGAGCCAAGCTGGTGTACACCATCATGGTCCCACCAAGACCTGTGATCCTCAACAGTCCTTAGCCACCTTCCAGGGAGGAGCTGGCAGCAAAGCTGGTTCCTTACGCTGTTGTTCTGCATTAATCCAAGCTAAAGCCCATTACAGAGGCTCACACAAGTCAAATAACTGAAGCAAACAAAAAGCTCAGAGGGGAAATGCTGGGGAGCAGCACGATGCAGAAGTTGCAAGGCCCACATACTAGGAGAATTTCTGGTCTTCCGCAAGACCAAAGAGCCAAGCAGAGTGGGAAAGACTTGGAGGTGGCTGACCAAAGCCAGGGAAGAGCTTGGAGGCCAGGTCCAGCTGTGCCTGAAGATGTGGCCATCAAGGAGAGCCCATGGAGGAAGCTTAGGAGGACCAGTTCACCAACCCTAGGCCCCTTCCCCTGGCTCTGTCTTGCCCCATTCCATGGGGGGAAAACAAGAGCACCCATGGGTCAATATTTGTTTTTTTTTATTAAAATACTGTTATACCAAGTGGAATGCTACAGCAATCTCGGTATAGGGCGGCACATCGAAACAGCCAGGTTTACGTTTAAATACTCAAGATAACTTAAAACGCACAAACAAGAAATTGTCTTTGGCAGGAAAAAAAAAAGTTCACAGCACGAAAACAAAAAATACTTACAAAGAAACACCAACATTAATATAAAATATATTAACTTGTGGGGAGGTTTTTTCCTCTTTCATAACTTCTGTTCGTTTTCCACTCTGTAAACAACGCACGAGAACCGAATGCGTTTGGTACGTGTCTGGGAGAGAAGAATAAAAAATGCAGTTGTCCAGCAAATGCACACACATGGTGAAAGAAAAGAAAGACAGAAAGAACATGTATATATAGATGAAGGGCAAGACAGGAGGTGTCTGAGCTCAGAGGAGCGAAGGAAGCATCAGCGATGGCTACAGGCAGAAGCCAGCCGCCAGTAGCCAAGGGATGATGCGATAACAGGGGCAATGCCATCAGCCATCCTTGGCTCCCTCTGAGCATTCCACCCCCAGTTTCCAGGGGATTTCTCCTCCACCTTTTATTCCCCCCATCATCATTTTCTCTTTTGCTCCAGCACCATACAATCCCAAACGCCTCGCTGGCCCATGATAACACAGAGGCAGGATGCAAGGTGATGGATGCAGATGATGGAGGTTGGGGCTCCTGGCATTTGGCTTGGCCATGGTCCAGGCAGTTGATGGGACCTCAGAGGATCCCTTCTGGCTCTGGCCTTGAGCAAAGATATGAGCTTGTGGACACAGTTCGGGTGAACAGACAGGGATTTTCCAGTCAGAGGCCAAGCACTCAGGTGGATGTGAATTGCCAAGACCCAGAGGTGGGATGGGGATGGAGCTGGGATGGGAAGAGAGCCAATGAGGGAGGGTGTGGAAAGAAGACCCCTGCTTCAGGCTGGAACAATAAATAGGTTGCTCCTGTTGTCCAAAACCCTGGTGTGTTCACAGGAGGGTCACGAGCCCCCTCAGCCACTGCAGGGTCCTTGGGTTCCAGCACGCCCTGCGCAGCTGGAGGCCCCTGTGGGTGCTGAGTGGGGACCATAGCCCATGTGCTGAGACCAGCCATGGGGACATCACTGAGCTCCAGGCTCGGTCCTCCCTCCTGCAGGCTCTGCCACACCGATTCAGGGCAGGCAGGGGAGAGGGGCCAGCGTGCAGTCCATGGGTGGCCTTAAATCAGGATCTCCACCATGTCAGACAGGTCAGGTGCTCTGACATCAGCCGAGCTCTCTGCAAAGAAAGAAGGTGAGAACTGAAGGAGAGGTGAAGAGCACCAGTGCCCACCCCACCAAAGGGCTGGCAACAAATGTACTGTGGGTCCAGCCCCCCCGCAAGGGTTCAAGACAAAACTGCTGCATCATAAAATAGCAACAGGCTGAGAGAGCTGGGCTGGTTCAGACTGGAAAAGAGAAGGCTCCAAAGGAGACCTTGGAGCAGCTGCAGTGCCTGAAGGGGCCAACAAGAAATGTAGAGAGGGGTTTCTGACAAGGGCCTGTAGGGACAGGATAAGGGTGAATGGCTTTAACCTGACAGAGGGGAGATTGAGATGAGACATTAGGAAGAAATTCTTCCTTGTGAGGGTGCTGAGGTGTTGGCACAGGGTGCCTAGAGAAGCTGTGGCTGCCCCATCCGTGGCAGTGTTCAAGGCCAGGTTGGACACAGGGGCTTGGAGCAACCTGGTATAGTGGACAGTATCCCTGTCCATGGCAGGGGGTTGGAACTGGATGAGCTTTAAGGTCCCTTCCAACCCAAACCAGTCTCTGATTCTACAAGAAATTGCATGGATTCAACCACACTCAACTAAACCAGGTCCTTTAAAATGCCTTAAAGAAAAATCTCTGATGCTTGCACACAGCCCATCCCCTGATGCTAAGTCCCACGCCTGAGCACCCTTGGCTCTCCTCCAGACCATCCCTGAGGCACTCACCCATCAGACCAGCCGGGTGCTCGCTGCCCTCACCCTGGTTGCTGCTGTCAGCCACCCCATCCGTCTGCGTGCTGCCATCCTTGCTGCCATGCTTGGAGTGGGACGGCAAGGTCAGGGCAACGGGCGCTGCTGCTCCTTCGCTGGTGGCTTTGCCTGCTGGAGGAGATGCCAATAAGGAATGAGAGCTTCTACAGTTCAGTGAAGAAGTCCCCACTCCCCAAGAGCTCTACTTCCAAGCATGCAGGGGAAATAGCAGGCAATTCCATGCTGCTGAGTGAAGGCACGGAGCAGCAGAGATGTACCTCCATTTACCTGTGCTGCTGGTGGAGCTGCTCTCGGCCAGCCGGTCACTCTGGCCAACACCTGGCCAGCTCGGGGCAGCCGAGGCAGCAAAGATGGAGGGCACAGACTTGGCTGGTCGCAGGGAGCCCTGGAGAGCTTTGCTGGGGTCCCTCCGTGAGCGCTGCTGCAGGACCTTGATGACAGCATCCTTCTCTAGGATTTGGGCATGAAGGGCTTTTAACCTGGATAGGAGAAAAGGCAGAAATTGGGTGAGGAGGTGGAAGGAAAAAAGGAGAATGCAGGCGCTGCCCAACCAGACCACAGCATAAGCTTGTTGGAGGAAAATGCCTCCAGCGAGGTGGGACTACCTGTTCTCCATCTCCTGATGCTTGTGGCTGGCCAGGAGGAGGTCCTCATTGAAGCTGCTGTTAGGGGAGTGCCGTGGGGACTGGCTGATGAGAGTGGTGTCCCGCTGGGCGGCTGCAGTGGCTGCAGCATCCATGGCAAACTGACGCATGGTGCACTCCTCCAGGTACTTCTGCTCCCACTTGGTCATGTCAGCCTCCAGGGCCAGGATCTTCTCCTCCTTCTCCCTCAGCTGCTCCGAAAGCGTGTGGGCACTCAGCTCTGGCGTCCCTGCGCCCGCAGCACCTGCCTGCCTCTGCAGCAGAGAACGGACAGTGAAAACCCAGCAGAGGATGGGAAGGTGCTGGGGGGATACAGCACATGCTGCAGGTTGCCAGCAGCACTGGCACCCACCTGCTGAGCCCGCAGCATCTTCAGCTCCTGCTCCAGGCGTGTGCGGAGCCGCAGCTCCAGTTGCTCCCGCTTCTCACAGGCAGCCTGGAGCTGTCCCAGGGCTGCCTGCAGCCGCTCCACCTTCTCCACATAGGCACGCTTCTTCCGCAGCTCAGCCTCTGCCTTGGCTGCTCGCGCCTGGGCGCTGCCCAGCGCCTGCTCCAGCAGCTCTGCCCGCCGACGCTGGTCCTCATTGGCGCTGCGCAGCAGGGATACCTCCCGCTCCAGCTTCTCCTTCTCCTGCTGATGCTCATAGCCTATAAGAGAACACCCAAGTGTCAGGCAAGGAGCATTCACTGCCCTCAAACTGGAGCTCTTTGTTCTATAAAACCTCACTGTACCATCCCTCCCACAGCACACGACATATATGGGGGTCAGAGGGACCCAAGCCACAGGGGTAGACAGTCTCTATTCCATAGAACTCTTAGAATCAGAGACTGGTTTGGGTTGGAAGGGACCTTTAAAGCTCATCCAGTTCCAACCCCCTGCCACAGGTTGTTGTCCACTACACCAGGTTGCTCCAAACCCCTGTGTCCAACCTGGCCTTGAACACTGTCAGAAATGGGGCAGCCACAGCTTCTCTGGGCACCCTGTGCCAACACCTCAGCACCCTCACAGAGAAGAATTTCTTCCTAATGTCTCATCTCAATCTCCTCTCTGTCAGGTTAAAGCCATTCCCCCATGTCCTGTCCCTACAGGCCTTTGTCTGAAACCCCTCTCCGGGTTTCTTCTAGCCCCTTTAGGCACTGCAGCTGCTCTAAGGTATTCCTGAAGCTTTCTCTTCTCCAGGCTGAAGAAGCCCCAGAGCTGGACACAGGACTGCAGGATGGGTCTCACCAGAGCAGAGCAGAAGGGGAAAATCCCCTCCCTTGACCTGCTGATCACGCTGCTGGGGATGCAGCCCAGAACACAGCTGGTTTCTGGACTGCAAGTGAACATTGAAGCTGGATCATGGGGAGCTTCTCATCTCCTAACATCTTCAGCTCAAATTTTGCGTCATGTAGGATAAAAGCTGGATGGTGTGAATCCAGCCACCTTAAGAAGGGAATACAATTCCTCCCCCATAACACCAACACCATGTTTCTGTGCTAAAATAATGGAATTAGGTATATTTTCCCAAAAATAAGCCCACTCTTGCACAGCTGCAGCATGGAGGAGGGAGGAGGGAGAGAAGGGCCAGGCTGCAGGACGGGAGTGCTGGCTTGGTGCTGGAAGAGCCAGCACAGCGGCAGGAATGCGGGGAATGTGGGTCACGCCGCCAGCCGGCCGGCTGGGATTAATGGCTCAGTCCAGGCCAAGAGCTGCTCCATCCTCCCCAGGGAAGGGCGAGAGCTGCTGCCCAACAACCATCTCCTCCTCCAGCCAAAAAGGAGCCCCTCCGTCCTGCTCATGGATGCCATGGAAAGCCAGGCAAGGATGGGCATCCCATGGACTTACTTTGCGCCAGGAGCTTTGCCATGCTGCCCTGGCTGCTGTCGTGGCTTTCCTGGGTCTTGCTGGCCAGCTGCTTGTTCGCCGACTCCAACCGCTCTAGTCCAAAGAAAATTAAACCCAATTAAGGTTTAAAAGCAAGAGTTTGGACAGAGGAAGTAGGAGAAGCCTGGAAACACCCTGGGGGGGGGGTGGAAAGCTGGGGGACAGAGAGCACCCACAGGGATGGGAACATAGACAGTCCCTCACCTTTCAGGTCCCGGTTGAAGTCCTGGAGCCTCCGCATCTCACCATCTCTCTTGTTCCTCATGGCTTTCTCCAAGGCTTCCCGCTTGGAAGAGGCCCTGACAAGGTTTTCATAATCTTCCGAGATGCGCTGGATCTCACTCTCCAGCTGGGGTGGAGGAAAGGACAAGCCAGGATTAGATATGCATGGAATGAGGAAAGGAAAGGGAGATGTTGGCCAAAGCTCACCCAGGTCACTCAGCCCAACTGAAGCACACCCACATGACCCCCACCTGGCCTGGCCCCCAGACCATATTCCGGGGAAAAAACTGGTATTTTCTGCCTTTTCTCCTTGCAAAGGCGCCCCTTCCACAGGTTTTGGCTCTGCTGTAGCACAGCCGGCAGGGAACAGCCGCCCCTTGTGCGCGGCCACACAAAGGGCTTTCTGTGGTGGCCAGGGATGGGGGGGATATGCAGAGGGAGTGGGTCACTGGAGAATGGGCTCCTTCTCCCCAGTCCTGGCTGCCCTGCTGCTGAAACACAGCTGCTAGGGGAGAAACGAGCCACCAGAAGGGAGGAGGAGAAGGGACTGAAACACTAAAGAGGGTGAATTTTCACAGCAGCTGGTTGAGCATCCCCCCATCTAAGGCAGGGAGCCAGGGAGGGGAAGGGAACGATGCTGTGGCTGCTCACCTTCTGGATGCAGCTCGCCTTCTTGGAGCAGCTCTCCAGCTCCCGCCGCAGCTTCTCATTGTCCCGCTGGAGCCTCTCATTGTCCCGCAGGACCGCGTCTACCCGGGCCAGGCTGCTGCTGGTTGAGACTGCCTGAGCATTCACCAGTGCCTCCACACCAGCAGGACCCAGTGTGCCTGGGCACAGAGTGCCTGGCAGCGGCAGAAAAGCGGTGGGGACATGGGTGGACAGCACCCTGCAGAGAGGAAGAAGGATGCTCAGTGAGGTTTGGCAAGAGTGGATGAGCTGACGATGTTCCCAGGGTCCCACTGACTGCTCCAAACCCAAATGGGTGTTGGTGACTCTGGCTCATCCCCAAAGAGGAGGGAGGCTCTGTATCCTGCTTTTCAGTTGTGGGAAGCATTTGCTTTCTAACACAAGCATAGGAAATAAACCCCATCTTTCAGGGATGCCCTAACCTGACAGCTCCTGGATGGTGGGTCAGGACGGGCTCCCACCCCCCCCCGGCCTACTCTATTGCTGAGGATGCTGTGGATGAACAAGAGCTCAACAAAGGATGCACCTTGGAATCCAGCAGCACTGCCCCTTTCCTTTGTTTTCTGGACAAAGCAAGGGATCCTGGCATGGCTCCTCACCACCAAACTATGAACACATTCTGTCTCTATTCGGAGGAGCAGGGTCAGCCTGGCTGCCCCTTGCACGACCGCTCTGAGTTCCTCGACATCCCATGGCCGCCTTGAATATCCTGAGCAGGGCGGCTGAGCATGGCCCAGCCCTGCTCTGCTTGGGCTACCCGCCAAGGGCCTGCATTCCTGCGGGATGATATAGGAGCGAGGAAGAATAAATACATCTTCCTCATGGCTCCCTCTCCTTCTTTGTTCCCTGGAAAAACAAGGTTTCCCTGCTGGAGATGCTGTTGCTCTCTGCCTAGATAGGTCAGCAGGGCTGGCAGCAGTGTGCATCCTTCCATCAAGCCTCCAATTCCCTTCTTCACATAGTTTTCCACATTGAAAAAAGTTGCTTTCAGCCCTCTTAGATCTCTCCCCCTCCCCTCCCACCTCCCAGACCCCTCTATGGCCCCCTTGCAGACAACCTGGGGCTTTGCTGGAGGTGTCAAGCTGCCCCAGTGAAGGGGGGAGCTGCCCAGCACTGCTCTTAACCTCCATAAATCACCTGACACCAGCCCAGGCTCAGCTTGGCAGCAATCCCATGGCACCGGCAGCAAACCAGCTCTATGTGGACATCCCCATCTCAGGGCCACGGGACAGGTTTCCATGGAATAGGGAGCACGTTTGCCTTCCACCCCACCCCATGCCTGTTCCACATTTAGCCATTTCCTGAGCTGGTTCCAGCTCCTAAATTAACCCCAAATTCCTCCCAGTGCATGGGGAGGGGGCTGGGTCTGCAGAGGCAGTGGGATTTTCATCACCAGTTGGAAAAACCAACTGTGCTGCAGGAAACCAGGGAGGGGAATGATCCCCACAGACCCCATAGGCTGAGCCAGATCTGGTCTCACAAGGACAAGAGGCTTGGCAATGGCTGCCCCAGGCCTCACACTGCTCTCTGCATTTCACATCTCCTAAGCATCTATTCCAGCTCCTGGGACACCACAGCTGAGAGGCACCCAGCGGGTACCCCAAAAGCAGGGCCTGGAAGCTGCAGGTTACCTGATTTCAGGATGCTGAAATCCAGGACCTTCCTGGGAGCAGGGTCGGGGTTCAGCCAGATAAGTGTCCTGGGAAGGGATCACGTAGGGATACTCCGGAGGGGGTCCCCTTGGCTCTGGCCCCTCGGGGTGCTGCCCTTGCAGGGCAGCCAGCTGGTGGTGACGAGAGAGCTGGGGGTAGCTGTGGGAGGCACTGATGGGGCTCTGAGTGTTGGCCCCGCTCCTCTCCAATGACAGCCGCATCAGCCGCTCACTCAGTGACCGCACGTGGCCGTGCTTCAGGTCCTTCAGCCCCTCATCGGGCCGTCGGGTGTTGCTGCTCTCAGCCCCACGTGGGCTGTTTTCACCTCGAATCCCCGTGCTGGCCCCTCCATGCTGCTGCACACCCCGCTGAGAGGCATAGTACTGGGAATGCGCCTTGGCCTCCTCATAGGTCGGCAGCTCCTCGCCCTTGTGCTGAGGCTGGCAGAGACGATAGACACTGTTCTCCAAATAGATGTGGTCGGCGTGATGCTCCTGGCCCTGGGGCTCCTGCCGAGTGGACTGCTGCACCATTTGGCTCTCCTCGGCGCTGAGGCTCTCCAAGGAGGAGCGGGGGCTGCCGGTGCCACCGCCGCGCAGGGCCTGCTGCTGGATGGCCAGCAGAGTGCGGTTCTCCATGAGGTTTCCATAGCGCAGCTGCTCCTGGATCAGGCGGTGCAGGACCGTCCCGTTCGAGTCCTCCGCCGTTCTCATCTCCGCCCGCGCCGTCGGCAAAGCCACGTTTCCAACCCGACAAGGGCGTCCGCGGGGGTCCTTTAGCAGCCACCAACCACGCCGAGACACCTGCATGGGGAAAAGAGGGGATAATGGATGAAGGACCTGCCCGGGCAGGACGCAGTGCTGGCCAAGAGGGGTTTGTTTTCCAGGAATCCCACTCAGCACACTGGGAGGCTGGCTGGGACGTGCCGGACAGGCAGGAGGCTGCGGTGGTTGTGGGAGCTCAACCCACTGTAGTGGCTGAGCACTGGCGCTCTCATCGCATCCATGACCCCCTGGTGTCAGGAGTAGGGACTGGGGTCGGGGCTGGGGATCGGGACGCGGTACCTCCCGCAGGGACCGGGGCTGCCTCCAGGCCCAGGGAATGCGGGACAAGGAGGCTCTGGGGGAGCGGGCACGAAGCCATGGGGAGGCTCGCACGACCCACCGACCGCAACCCCCCCCCCGCCCCGCGGCCAGGAAGAGCCGAGCCGACCCCGCAAGGAGGTCTCTGTCCCCAGAGCCGCTGGGAGCCCCTCCGGGACGGCACTTACCAGGGCATGGCGGAGCGGGGCGGCGGAGCTGCTGCCCGGGGAGCGCGGCGACGGGACTGAGCGTCCCGCCGGCAGCGGGGGCCGGCCCGAGCGCTGCTATGCCCGGAATGCAGGGCCGGACCCGCCCCGCTCCGCACCGCCCCTCCTCGTCCCGCCGGGGCTGCTGCCGGCAGGGGGGGCACGGACACGGGCACAAAGGCGAAGGGGGGGCACGGACACGGGCACGAATGCGGAGGTCGTGCCCGGAATGTGCAAGGACGCACGGGGTGCCATGGGCGCTTACGGGCGTGCGGGAGACCTGGGACAGACCATAGACTCACAGAATAGGTTGGGTCGGAAGGGTTAAAGCTCATCCAGTTGCAATCCCCTGCCACGGGCAGGGACACCTTCCACCAGACCAGGTTGCTCCAAGCCCTGTCCAACCTGGCCTTGAACACTGCCAGGGATGGGGCAGCCACAGCTTCTCTGGGCACCCTGTGCCAGCGCCTCAGCACCCTCATAGGGAAGAACTTTTTCCTCATATCTCATCTCAATATCCCCTCTGGCAGGTTAAAGCGATTCCCCCTTGTCCTACCACTACCTGCCTTTGTCCAAAGCCCCTCTCCAGGTTTCTTATAGCCCCTTTAGGCACTGCTCTAAGGTCTCTTTTACAGGCTGAACCAGCCCAGCTCTCTCAGCCTTGATCTCCAGAGCAGAGCTGCTCCAGCCGTCGCAACATCTTTGCAGCCTCCTCTGGAGTCTCTCCAACAGCTCCACATCCCTCTTTGTGTTGTTGCCCCCAGAGATGGATGTAGTATTGCAGGGGGGTCTTAGTAGAGCACAGTAGAGGGGGAGCATCCCCTTCCTCGATCTGCCGCTCATGCTGCTGGGGATGCAGCTCAGCACATGGGTGGTTTCTGGGCTGAAAGCACACACAGTGCAGAAGTGGGCCGGGGTCTGGTGCATGCTATATGCACACAGGAGGCTTGCAGCTGCTGGGATTGGGGAGGGTCAGCAGCTCTGCCTGCCAGCTGTCCTGGAGCATAAATCTTCCCATTTAATCACAGCTCAAAGAGACACAGCATTGTCTGCAGGACCAACCTGGCCCCACAAAAATCTGCCGACCCCATCTGCTCTGCCCTCATGCCTTGTCTCCTCATGTCCCCCCTCCTTGCATCCCCCGCAGGGGGGGGGTGTCAGTTTGCTGCAAGCACAAGCCATCCCAGCCTGTCTAGTACCAGGCTCAGTGCCTTTGGTCATCCCATGTCCCTCTGCCAGCCTCAGTTTTCCTATTCAGGCAGATGCCATTTGCAACACGGCCACAGGACCACAGCAGGGCTTGCCTATCCACTGTGCTGGGGGACAAGGAGGAAGCCATCAGGGACCAAATCCCTTTCTCCCCTTTCAGCACCAAAGAGCTCATCTTTTGGGGGACCGGGAACCCCCAACCCCAAAGCAGAGAAACACGAGCCCCATCTCAGCCCCCAGAGCCCAAGGCTGATGGTGGTGCAGAGCCCAAGGCTGTGGCTGCCTGTGAGGCCCCAAGGCAGCAGATGGCTGGAGAGGAGGCGGTGGTGGCCGAGAGGCAGGTGCAAGGAAAATTGCTAATTAGCTCCGGGACATTAAGCTCTCATTCTTGTGCTAGGAAACTCACAGCTTCTTATCAGCACAGATCCAGAAGGCAGGGTCTGGGGGACCGCGGGGGGAGTCACATGCTGTGATCTTCAGCCTTGTCTCCTTGCTTTGCTGCTTCTGCTTCTGAATGGAGCTTCATCCCACTCTGGTATCACCCCCAAGCCACCCCAAGCTCCCCAAAAGCCATGGGAGGTGGTAGCAGACAAGGTGCAACTCTCTCTCTCTGTGTTTTCTTCCAAAAGATTGGGGAAAAAGAAAATAAAAATCCCCAACGTGTAGCAGGTAACACACTCAGAGGCTGGGGGGTGCAGAGAAGGTGCATGGGGAGAAGGATCAGAGCTTGGAGGAAAAGGTGCGCCACATTACAGACCCAGACATGAAGGACACAGCCCTGGCGTGGTCAATCTGGATTCAGGCTTAACAAAGCCTAAGAGCATCCCCACCCAGGCAGCTCCTGAGCTTGTTCTTAGTGAGAGGGAGCTCATCAAACAACAAAAAAGAAACAAGTTTTTCAGCCCAGTTTCACTAGTGACAAGGCAAATCCACCCAGCTGGAGTTTCAGAGTCTGCACTCTGAAATCTGCACTGGCCCTGTGGGTGTGGGGGAGACCCCAAAACCCCAGTGGGGGTCTACCCCTTTGTGGAGAAGGGAGGAGGGCACAGCTCTTGTCCTTGCGTCCCCAAGCACATGCTGAGTCTGGAAACACCAGTCCAGGCCCAGCAGCGGGTAGATACAGATGGATGGATGGATGGATGGATGGACAGATGGATGGATGAATGGACGGATGGACGGACGGACAGATGGATGGATGGATGGATGGACCACCCCAAGATACCAATCCCAGCAGCAGCACAGTTCCTGGATGTGGCTCTGCTCTGATCTTTCCCAGGGGAGCCAGCCCAGCTCCCCCAGCTCATCCACCGGCCTATCTATGTCTGCGTCATCCTGCTTCCCTTTCTATCTTAATACTGCTCTATTTTTGGCAGCAGGAAACCCCTCCTGGGCTGATAACACCCCTTTGGAAAGTGATCTGAAGAGTTTCCTCTTTTTCTTTCTAATGCTGAAGGTAACGAAGGCCTGGACTTTTTAATTTTTCCCCTAGAAGAAGTGAAATAGCAGCTGGCATCCCCATGATGGGCTGGACCCACAAGCAGAAGTGGTGACCTTTTGCTCAGGTGGGAGTTTATGGGGGAAAAGCCCAGCCAAGGCTGTGCCTTGGGACAGGGACTTGGCTTGGACTGGATCCTTGGGAGCAGCGGGGAGCGCAGGTGCCAGTGTCCCAGGCTCCCTGGGTGACACACAGCTCCACAATGCAAATCCCTCCCACTGACCTCACCGCGGAGCCTTATCAGTGAGGCGTTGGAGTGCGAAGAATGAGCCAAGAGAATATTCACAGCATGAGATCACCTCGGCTGTCTTCCTCAGCAGCTTGCAAGATGCCTGGGCTGTGCTGAGCCCGGATAACCAGGGAGCTGGAGGCAGCTGGAGGTGCCTGTGATGGGCAGGAGGTTGCAGAGCATCTCCCGGGATGATGGTTATGGTGGTGAAGGTGCCCCACTGCTTAACTCTCCAGCCACTCCATGGCCATTTGCCCTCTAAAGCTCCCTCCAGATACCCACTTCTCTCACAGGCTCCCAATTCCAAGTGCAACCAGGTAGAAAGGAGAGCTGGAGATAAAGGAACCACACAAGTGCTTTTCCTGTACTGCTTTGAGGATCCATGCAGGGTGCACAGCGGGGGGATGCTGCATCCCCATGAGCAGGGAGCAAAAACAGTTCCTGGGCACTTCCTCTCCACCCAGCATTCCAGGCATGCACTCCAGTCCTGGAGACACCCAAGATGCCAGGTCTGATCTTCCCTGCCCTGGGTACTCTCCTCTTCTGTGGCAGGGCACAACTGCCTTTCCCAGCTGGGATGTCCCAAAACTGGCACATTGGCAACCCAGACGACATCCCTGCTCTCCAGCAAGGGATTTTTGCTGCAGTTCTCCATAAATCAAACACACAGGGAGGTGATGCCATGGGTACATTCACAAAGTTCTTTCTCAGGAATTTGAGGAGGGGAACCCTCAGGCTGCTGCTCATACATGGGATATCATGGCTTCATGAGCATGACACCATCAGTGTGTGCACTGATATCTTCTGCAGTACCACAGCTTCACCCTGCTTGCTGTCCTCACTGATGGCTCCAGCTCCAGCAGCCACTCAGCAGCACCAAACCTAATTCCAGGTGGCAGAGACAGCCCTGAGACTTGCTCAACCTTTGGGAAGCTGTCACCATGGAGGCAGAGAGGCTGGATGCCTCTGTGTGCTCTAACCCTGCTGAACAAGCAGCACAGACAAACCCTGTTGTAAGGGGAAGGTAGGAAACGTGAGGGACAATGTGCATACTTGTAACAAAGCCTTGTCGCCATCAGAAAGGGGCCAGGACCCTTCTTGTCCTCCTCCTCTTCTATGCATTTTAACCCCCTGAGTCATTTCCATTCCTGGATGTTAAATTGTCCTTTATTTCCCTGTTTCCTGAAAGGGGCTTGTTCCTGACCTGCTGGTGGCGGGGCTTTGGTTTCAGTTGCTGGCATCTGCCAAGGAGATGACAGTGAGAACAAAGGTTGAGCACTGGCTGCCGGAGCCCACCAGGAGCCACCAGCCCAGGGGACATGGATCTACATTTCCATAGCAAAGCCTTCCACTGTAGTTTGACCACTTTGTTGTCACGTTTGAGGCATTTTCACTTTCTTGAGGAATGCGAAGCCTTGGGTGTAATTTCCTGCCTGTGGGAATGCAGGCAGAGAACTCCCCCTCTATGGCTCCAGCATCATATGCAAAGGGGGCAGCTCCATCCCCTGCACCAGCACTGGGTGGCAGGTGGGGTGACACTGTCACCAGGGAAAGTGCCATGGGTAACATCCCCTCACTGGCCATGCTTACACACTTGTCTCTGCTCTGAACACCACCAGATTGACCTAGCCTCCTCGTCCTTATCCCCTCCTCATACCCAGGCAGGAGGTCAGCACCATAATTTGGAGACACCACTTGCAAAATGAGATGGGTGGCACCCAGAGGGGCAGAGGAACACCAGCCACCATGCTCCCTATTGCTTCAGGGGCTGCTTGGGTATCAAAAGGAGATAGATAGAAGTGCTTCTCAACAGAAAGAAACATCAAGGGAGAGGCACTGGGATGAGGTACATAGCAGGGCAGAGAGGGTAAGGGATGGCCCAGGCGTCAGTTAGAATCATAGAATCATAGAATAGTTAGGTTTGGAAAGGACTTTAAGATTATCTAGTTCCAAACCCCCTGCTATGGGCAGGGACACCTCACACTAAACCATGACACCCAAGGCTATGTCCAACCTGTCCTTGAACACCACCAGCGATGGAGCATTCACAACTTCCCTGGGCAACCCATTCCAGTGCCTCTCCACCCTTACAGTA
>JASSUY010037372.1:0-22253 GCA_032466535.1 Forpus xanthops
CCTGTGAGGGTGCTGAGCGCTGGCACAGGGTGCCCAGAGAAGCTGTGGCTGCCCCATCCCTGCAGTGTTGAAGGCCACATTGGACGCAGGGGCTTGGAGCACCCTGCTCCAGTGGAAGGGATTGGGACTGGATGAGCTTTAAGCTCTCTTCCAACCCAAACCATTCCATGACCTTCAGTGGTTCTGTATTGGGAGTTGTGGTTGCCCAGGAAAAGGCCTCTTTGGGCTTCCCCCTTAACCTCCAGCAAAGGTGAGGAAGGCTGTATGAGTGTGCATGGAGCTGGAATCACTGGGCTTGTTTTGTCAGGGCTCTCCCACCTCCCAAACACCACAGTGAGTGGTGCTTCCTGAAACAATGGGGTGAGAAGTGAGCCCCTCACAAGCTGTTCTGCCTGTGGGCCTTCAGCAAAGCCTCCCATGGGATACCAGGAGCTGAGTGGGATGGGAGCTGGTTTTGCAGCTTCCTGCCCCCAAAGGTGGGGCCAGCACAGCTCCTCCTGCCCATGCTGGGAGCCCAGAGCTCTGAGACATGGTCCTGAGCTAACAGCAGCATACCTGCTCTGTACACTCACCATGGGCATCTCTCTCCATGTGGCTGTTCCGTGGCCATCCCACTCCGTCGCTCCCAAGCAACCAGTTTGGACTAATTCAGAGCACCAGCATGGAGGTGAGACATGAGGGCTGTGGATCCGGGAAAGGCTTTATCCTCCTGTTGTTTCCAGGAGCTGGAAGCTTGGCCTCAAGCCTTTGGGCTGCAGCAGAAGAGCAGGGTGTTGGGATGATGCTTACAGGAGGGGGGAATGTGTTTGAAATGAGCCTTTCCCAAAGCAATGGGGCTTTTTAGCAAAAGCTGAGCAGGAGGCTCTGGTTCATGCATCCCTAAATCCTCTACAGGGACTTTAAAACTGAGCACTCTGCAGAGTTAACCAATTCCATGAGTTTAAGGGATGGTGCTTTAGAAATGGACTTATCCTCCAGTATGACACATCCAGGTCCTCTTCTCGCACTAATCCCTAACATGCAGCTCTGGTGCATCTCCTTGAAAGAGCCCATCTCAGTTTAAAGGCAGAAATGACAGAGTTTGGGGGCTCCAGCCCCTAGATTTGTGCTGGGATCAGTGGGAAGCGTGGACCTGGCACCCAGCATTGGTACCACAAGGTGTTCCCCAGGAATATGGGTGGCACTTGTGTTGGTCTTTGATTTGTGCATTTATATAAAGCCTGTGAGTAAAGTGAGGTTTATCTTTGTATCATTAAGGAGGAGTATTTTCTTCCACTCTCTTTAATACCAGTGAGTGGCTTAAGACACAGTAACCATCATTAACACAGGGCCTGGGTTCAGGATACTCCAGGCTCTTTCTGGGATGCTCCCCTCCATACCAACCCTGCATTTCCTGCCTTGCAGAGGAGGTGTTTGTGTCCTTATTCTGGTGGTTGGGAAAGGGAAAGCTAATGAGGTGTTAACGGCATGAAGAGATAAGGAGCTCTGCTTTGATGGCAAGGAAGTGACTTGTGAATTGATCAGCTTCCTTGGAAGTGTGAGGTGGGAGGTATCAGGAGTTGTCTCCACATGCTTCTGCATGGGTGAGCTAATGCGTTTTAGAACCATCTTTAAAGCAATACATGTGTATGAAGGGATCCTTTCACTGGTGCTGTTTAAATAGGTAAGGCTAAAAGGAATCACCGAATGGTTTGGTTTGGAAGGGACCTTAAAGCTCATCCAGCTTCAACCCCCTGCCATGGGCAGGGACACCTTCCATCAGGTCAATCACTACATTGCTTTGCTGGTCCCTCTGTTCTTCCCTGGGAAGGTGCTGAGGCACTGGCACAGGGTGCCCAGAGAAGCTGTGGCTGCTCCATCCCTGCAGTGTTCAAGGCCGGGTTAGACACAGGGCCTTGGTCCACCCTCCTCCAGTGGAAGGGGTCCCTGCTCGTGGCAGGGGTTGGAACTGGAGGAGCTTTAGGGTCCCTTCCAACACAAACCATTCCATGACTCAATGTGCATGCTGGTCACCTCATTGGTGATGGTGAATTTTGCCGTCCCAGCATCATGGTCCATGGCTGTTGGTGGGTTGTGACCCTGTTCTCTTTGCCCCCATGCTGCTGCCTCCAGCTTCCAGGCCCAGATGTGACAGCAGCTGCTGCATCATCTCCTGCCCCATCCCTGCCTGTCTGCTATCCCTGTTGGTGCGAATGCTTTACAGCGGGAGCATCCCCAATTGGGTGAAGTCAGCTTGGCTAATTGAGACCAGGTTCACTTTTATCTGGGGGGATTTAGGGAGCATTCCCACAAGGGAAGCATGGAGGGGTGGCAAACAGCTGGGGTCAGTAATTCCTTCCAGATCCAGGGCTGCTGGAAGATGATGTCTATCCGGAATCCCACTACAGATGTACTTAGAGACCCTGTTAGAAAAGGGTTATTTCCTCTCCTGCTGCTCCCACACACGCAAACAAAGGAATAAATCAGCTTCTGTGCACAAGCATAACCAAAGCTGAAAACTTGGGAATTGGCTTCAGCATAAACCCCTTCCTCTATCACTTGGCATTGTGACAGCAGTTTAAGTTCCTCTCCAGTGCAGCAAAATACTGATGCACTTGCACAAGCAGGTAACATTCATCTTTCTTGTCCCCAGTTACACCGAACTATTCCCCTTCTCCCTTGTTTCTGTGTTAGCACTCATGGGGAGTGAATCGTCCCATCCAACTTGCACAAGTTTGTTGGTTGGAAGAGGAGCAAACCTGATGTTTCAGTGGTGTGTTCTGGAGATGGGACAGACATTGATAAAATAGACCTTCCCTGGCACATCCCTGTTGCAGAATGATCCTAACAGTACTTTTGGAGCAGGAGAACTAGTGGATAATAGTGGATAAACCGTGCCAAGGGCAAGGTGGTACACCTGGGTCGGAGCAATCCCAGGCACAGTTACAGGTTGGGCAGAGAAGAGATTCAGAGCAGCCCAAGGAGAAGGACTTGGGGGTGTTGGTCGATGAGAAAATGAACATGAGCGGGCTGTAGTGTGTGCTTGAGCCCAGAAACCAACCATATCCTGGGCTGCATCAAAAGGAGCGTGACCAGCAGGTCGAGGGAGGTGATCCTGCCCCTCTGCTCTGCTCTGTGAGACCTCGCTTGGAGCATTGTGTGCAGTTCTGGGGTCCTCAACATGAAAAGGACATGGAACTGTTGGAACAAGTGCAGAGGAGGCCACGAGGATGATCAGGGACTGGAGCACCTCCTGTACGAAGATAGGATGAGAAAGTTGGGGCTGCTCGGCCTGGAGAAGAGAAGGTTGTGTGGAGACCTCATAGCAGCCTTCCAGTATCTGAAGGGGGCCTATAGGGATGCTATGGAGGGACTCTTCATGAGGGACTGTAGTGAGAGGACAAGGGGTAATGGGTTCAAACTTAAACAGGGGAAGTTTGGATTGGATATGAGGAAGAAATTCTTTACTGTAAGGGTGGTGAGGCACTGGATCGAGTTGCCCAGGGAACTTGTGAATGCTCCATCGCTGGTGGTGTTCAAGGCCAGGTTGGACATAGCCTTTGGTGCCATGGTTTAGTGTGAGGTGTCCCTGCCCTCGGCAGGGGGTTGGAACGGGTTGATCTTAAGGTCCTTTCCAACCCAAACTATTCTATGGTTCTCTAATATAATCCAGGGTCTCTTCTCTGGTAGCAGAAGCAGGGATCAAGGGCTCCCCCAGAGGCCCTGGTTGAGCTGAGGTTCTGGTTGTCCCTCCTGATCCCTGTCTCTTACCTCCTGGTCCGTTCTCTCCTCAGCGTGGCACGATGAGGCGGCGCTACGAGGACGATGGCATCTCTGATGATGAAATTGAAGGCAAGAGGACGTTTGACCTTGAGGAGAAGCTGTCCACCAACAAGTTTAACTCCACCTTCGTGGTCTTCATGGAAGGCAAAGGTTTGTCCTTTGAAGGCTGTGCTGCTGCTGTCAGTAACCACGCAGCTGCTGTGGTTGGCTGCTTCTCCATGGTGTGAGGTGACCTTTCCCTGTAGAAAGCCAACAGTACTCACAGTTGGATGTGTTCTTGTGCATCTGACTACACCCCGAGCTTCCCTGACTGCCCTAAAGGGTGGTTACGAGGCACTTGTGGTGTTAATGCAATCCTAAATCCTTTCCTGTGTTTTGCTACCTTTTACTTCCCATCTTCCTGTGAAGTTGGGAGAACTGCTTTTCTGTGCTTGGAAACCACTTTACTTCCATAGCCTAAATGGTGGGGGATGTTCCTACCTGCTTCCCCACAAGTCCTGTGCAGTCCCCAAGCAACTGGAGGGTTATATGAGGTGTATTGATGGAGAATTGGCTCAAGCCTGCTAAGGGAGGGGATAACAGGGTGTGTGTGTGTGGGAAACAGCATGGAATCCCCTCAATCTGGAGAGCAAGGAGCCCATCTGCAGGCCTGCTGGGACACATGGCAGCCAGGAACAAGAGGGCTTGCCTGGGTCAGCACCTGTAATGGCAGCCACGTGTCTTCATTCAAAGGCTCTGTGGGATCTTTCCCCTTATTTCTCCACACATACGGCTCCGTGGGATGTCTTTTCATCACACAGCCAGTGCATCCCTCACAAGGATTTCCCATGGAGGAGCGTTCCTTCAAGGCATCTCTAACTTGGCTTGGAGCTTCTTGAGGAAGTGAGGACCAAACTCCACTGTGTTCCCCTGCCTGGTGCTACTTGTTGGAGCAAATTCCCTCCTCCTTAGAGGGTCTGTTTGAGGTTTGTGAACAGCACACACTGTGCTGCTCACAGAGCTGCCTCAAAGGAGTTCCAGGGTCTCCAAAGAGTAGAAATAGGAAGGAACAGCACATCCTTTTGCGGGTGAGCTTTGTCACAGGGATAAGAGGAGGTTCTCAGCTCTCAACTGCTCTGCACAACCTCCTCTGAGTCTGAATCGAGCTTGCTGGGAGCAGCGTTGAAGTCGGTTGCTCCAGAGAGCCTTTCTAAGCTCGCTTTGTCTCTAGTCCTCTGCAGGAATCTCCCCTAACACCTTCCCTTTTGTTTCTCACAGACTTCACAGTTGAATACATCCAGAGGGGTGGCCTGAGGGACCCTCTCATCTTTAGGAGCTCCGATGGCTTGGGAATAAAGTAAGTGTTAGGGGTGGATGGCTCCAGCCTGATTTCCTGCCTCTCTCCCCATGTTATGTGGGATCTGATCCTGGAAGCTGGATCTGCAACCAAGTTGATATGACAGCGTCCTTTCCATACTGTTACCTGCAGTGAGAAGTATCTTCCACCTCAGTTACCCTGTTACTAGTCTGGACTTAGAAGACTGAGTTGGCTGTAGGTGACCACAATGCAACAAATGCCTGGGAAGTCCCACTGCTGCTCTGATGCAACATCTGGCTGGGTTCCTTTCCTAGTAATGCAGCATCACTTGCCAGAGTCAAGCAATCTGTAGTATTTCTGGCATTTTCCAGCAATTCCAACCTGATTTATCCAATGTGGTTACTTCTAAAGTGCCATCTCTGTCTCTTGCTACAGTCAGTCAAAGTTTACAGCTTGGAGTGTAAAGCTGTGCTGATGCAAGACTTTGTGCAGGTTTATGATGTTCATATAAATACACTATGGGGTGGTAGATGTAGTTTTAAGGCAAGTCATGCTATAAAACATTACAGCCAGCTTTAAATAAACCTCAGACCTGATCTGATTGGGTATTTCTGCTGGGTCAGTGGGGTTTGGCTTTGGTTGAAGGGATAAATCAGTGTTTGTCAGAGCCAATATCATCCACATTGCTCTTAACTTCCTCAGCTGGCTGTGAATTGATGGGCAGCATCTCACCCAGTGCATGATGTGCTGTACTGGGGTGATTTAGATGGTACCACACTCAGGTTTAGCTACAGGATGGTTTGGAAGAGCAAGGATTTAATCCTGAGGATTCCAATGTGGGTGAACTTGGATTTCCGCTGAGCTTTTGGTGATTCCTCTGGGTCAAGAGCTGCTTGAATGGCTGCCTGCCCGTTCTGCCTGTGTTTGTACAGATAAGTGTGCCAGTACAAACAGGGAGAGGAGTTCTGCTGTGTCAGTGAAATACATCGCTTGTGCGGGTCTGGCTGTGCTCTTTCGGTTGGGATAACTCCTAGGAGCAGTCTCTCATATGAGAGCTGGGATTGCTTAGCTCAAAGCCTGCTGGAGCATTTGCCAGAAGCCACTACAAGAGCTCATGCTCTGGAGATGGTGTATCCTATTCCCAAATCTGCTTCCTTAGCCAGGAGGTGAGGCCCTGTGTTTCACCCCAGAGATCTGGCTTCATGCCCTTCACCCACATCCAAGAGGAAACGAAGCCCAGTAGCATCTTCAGGGTGCTAATACCAGGGTTAGAGGTGGGAAGGGTCTGCAAACAGAGGCATTTCATGATGTTTTAGCAAGGTGTTTGTCCTGCAGGATGCCAGACCCAGACTTCAGTGTCAATGATGTGCGGCTCTGTGTTGGTAAGTGTTCGGGGAGCACAGCACACCTCTGGTGTGCCCTGGGCAGATGGGGAGGGATGGAGGGAGTTACTGGTGTATCAATGGTCTGGTAGCAGTGGGAGGTCTGGTTATGTGGCTCTCCCAGTGTGCCTGAGCCCTGGATCACAGCTTTTGCCTGCTTGAGTCCAGTTTGACGTGAAGCAGGTTCAGTTTCAATGTGGGTATGGAAGAAGGTGAAGTTATGGAGAGGCCAAACCATCCCGCTGGTGTGGGTGGGTTCTTTGAGGAAGGATCCTCTGTCTCCTGGAGCATCTCTTCTGGATGGTCCATATTGCAGAGGGATGGTTCCAGTGACGTCTGTCTGTCCCGGCAGGGAGCCGGCGGATGGTGGATGTCATGGATGTGAACACACAGAGGGACATTGAGATGTCCATGGCACAGTGGGCACGTTACTACGAAACACCAGAGGCTGAGAGGGAGAAACTTTACAACGTCATCAGCCTGGAGTTCAGCCACACCAAACTGGAGAACCTGGTGCAGAGACCTGCTACGGTGAGCATGCCTCTTCCTTCCCTTGTGCTTGTGGGCCTCTGTAGGTAAGGTGCAGCCTGGCACTGAATGCAGGAGAAGAGCTGCTCATAACATGCATGGGCTCAACCGGAGGTGTCAGTGCTGTGCTCTGGAAGCTGCTGGAGCTGATACTGTGTGTGACATGGACCTCATTTGCTGGAGCTGATCTCACAGTCAGCCTTAGCCTGTGCATCCTTATCCTGGATGGGCAAGCCACCATGGTCAAGTCCCTGGTGTGTCGCTCTGCAGAGAGCTGACTTCTGCAGAGAGCTCGCTAGCTATCAGCAGCTAATGGATTGGCTATCAGCAATTAATAGAAAGGAATAATTAAAGGGAAGTAACCTGCTGCTGCTGGCTGCCGATCAAGAACAGGCACCTCAGTTTGAGTAGAGAGGTCAGGATTGGTGCTCCGCCACAGTGAGCACTGAGGACAGGGTGGGGATGCTGGCTTCCAGTCTCTCCCAGTTAGCCACTTCCACTGCCTGGCTGTCATTCAGTCTTGGGTCTACCTTACATCTGTGCTTTTCACTGATGCTTCGTGTGGAGCCCTCTCTTGCATTCTGCAGCAGTGACCAGCTCCACTGTAGCAAGAGAGAGGCCACAGTGGAGAGCACGGAGGAAGCTGCCATCATGCATGACCCTCAATGGAAGAGCAGAACTCAGCTGCATTTGGAGAGAGCAGCTAAAGCCTGGATGCTGGTTGAGCCTTGAGGTTTTCTTGGTGGTTGGAAACCATGGTCCCATTAGGACACCAACCTTGTGTGCAGCCGGGACTCCAGAGGCTTCTGTGGTATGGCAGGGAGGGCTTCTGGTGCTGAAATCTCAGCGGACAGAGGAGGCCAAGACTGGAGCTGTGCTGGAAGGGGGCAGGAAGCAGTTTGACAGTGGGAAACAGGGGATTGGCATCCTGAACTCCCCCTGCAGTCGGTGAAGAGGAAGGGGCAGCTCTGTAGGGCTGTTCACTTCTCTCTGTTAACTGTAGAGGGAGGATGGACATCTCTGCCTGCTCTGGGGCTGTCCTGGAGCTTAGTGACTTGAATCCCACTGTGGCAGATGCTTCCCAGCATGGTTTCCCCAGTGCATACCAGTTCCTGCCTAGCCCCTAAGTAGACAACCAGCATCCCAGTACCATGCTCGGGATCTTGCTGTGCTGTTTGCTGCTTGTGTGAAATCAGGAGGTCACTGTACAGCAACTGAGCATCAGAGCAGCTCGTCCTAAAGTGCTTTATGTGTGGGATTGCACCAGTGCAATGGGGAAGGTTGCACGTGAGAGCTGTGGGCCTACCAGGCAGACAGTAGGTATTTGAGCTTCTAGGACAGCCTGGGGGGTATCAGAAGGGGTTACAGTTCCCCTGTCATCTCTACTCATGTCTCCCACCTTTCCTGCTGTAGGTGGATTTGATTGACTGGGTCGATAACATGTGGCCCAGGCACCTGAAGGAGAGTCAGACAGAGTCTACGAATGCCATCCTGGAGATGCAGTATCCAAAGGTGCAGAAGTAAGTGACTTCCTGAGCTGTTCCAGTGGTGGCAGGCAGCAGAGCATCTCTTGCAAGAGAACTGCCCAAGGGAAAAGTGGTTTGTGCCAAGAAGAAGAGGGAGGACCAGTCTGTTTCGATGGGTGATGCTTGTAGGGATGCTGCAGTCAGTTATTTAAGCCCTAACAAATGATGTGTGGAAGGATATTTTGGTGCTCACCACCTTGAAGCATCTGGAGCGAGCTCAGCTGCTGAGCACTGCCTGTCCTGCCCCATAGGCCTGTGACAAGGGCTTTCTAGAGCTGCAGATGTGTGAGGATGAGAGCTTTCTCCTTGCCTGGATTAGATCTTTGTGTGGGGATGTGATATAACTGCAAAGCAGCTCTCCTGCAAACCACCACCTTTCTGCAGCTGAAGTGCTTAGCACTGCAGTAATTGTGTGCTGGCACTGCTGGGATTCTGGGTTTAGGCAGCCCATTCCCTTTGAATATGTTTTATCGGCTCTCAAATGTGGCTCACCACTCATTTCACCTTATCCCCGTCCTGTTTCCCACCAGATACTGTCTGATGAGTGTCAAGGGCTGCTACACAGACTTCCACGTGGACTTCGGTGGCACCTCTGTGTGGTACCACATCCACCGAGGGGGAAAGGTGAGAAGACAGTCCCTGTTGGACAGATACAGATGGCTTAGGAGGGTGGCTTTTAGTCTATCCTCTTGTTAATCCTCGAGGATGCAAGTTCCAGGCAGCAAATTGAAGTCTTTCCATTCTAAACTGGTTGATCAGAGGTCCACTAGGCACAGGCTGAAAACCCGTGCTGTAGGGATGATGCCAAGACAACCTCATAAAGGGCTAAATACACTGAGTAGAAAAACCCAATTCATCTAGTGCCTTGGCTTCTGAGAGGTGATTTGGCTGCTTGGCTGATCACCCCTTGGTGTGGCACAAATAGCACACTGGGAGCAGCAGCAAGCTGGAGAAAGGTAATTAAAGATGCATGGGAGCTGCTCCTAAAGCAGGAGGTTTAAATAGCCAACATACGTGTCACCTTAAACAATGAAGTGACTTCAAAAGCAGGAACATTTGAACTGAAGGTTACTGCCAGGGCTTCATTTGAATGGTTTCTGGTGAGAAGTGGCTCTGAAACAGTGTCAGGTTTAAGCTGTTCTCTGCAGTCGCTTCCTGGAGCTGAGCTCAGCCCATGGTACTAAAACCAAACCTCAGACTTCATTGAATTTGAGTCTCTCTGGTTGCAGCCTTTATCTGGGTGCAGAATTTGTCCCAGTAGGTTCCTTCCAGTTACAATTGTGCAGGGATTTCATACAATCGTGGATTGGTTTGGGTTGGAAGGGACCTTAAAGCTCACCGAGTTCCAACCCCCTGCCATGGGCAGGGGCACCTTCCAGTAGAGCAGCTTGCTCCAAGCCCATCCAGGCCGGTCTTGAATGCAGCCAGGGATGGGACAGCAGCAAACTCTGCCCTACCTGAAGAATCTGGACTTTTCCCCACCTTTCCTTGCAAAGGAGATGAGGCTGCCAGACTTCTGCTGATGGTTTGCAGCTCCAGTGCCTTCCCCTGGAGAGCTAACAGCCTCTGAACTGCGTAGTTGGGGCTGGATGTCTCCTTGCCGCCTGTATTGCGTGGATGTGGGCAGGTTTAAATCTCGAGTTCAGTTGTAGCTCTTACTATCATGGCAGAAGCACTCAGCTGAGTATCTCTTCGTCTCTAATAGTCTGGTGGGCTCTTTCTCTTAACACTGATAGAAGCAAAACCTTACAAAGCATCCCAAGCTCAGTCTGCCTGTGGTGCTCAGTGAGTCAGGTCAGGAAAGAGCTTGCTCAGAAGCTTGTCTTCTCCAATGGGGCATGTGCAGGTTGCTTTACTGGGAATGTCTCTGGATTTACATCCTCTGGTGGGGAAAGAAACAGATTTAGATGTCTGGAGAGGGAGCAGGGCAGGTTTGGAAGCAGTAGCTGTCAGTTATGACTTACATACACGTGTTGTCTTCATCTGCAGATCTTCTGGCTGATCCCTCCTACACCGCAGAACCTGGAGCTCTATGAAAACTGGCTTCTCTCAGGGAAGCAGGGAGACATTTTCCTTGGGGACAGAGTGTCAGAGTGCCAGCGCATCGAGCTCAAGCAGGGCTACACATTTGTCATCCCCTCAGGTACCACGGGGTGGGCAGCTCCCTCCTGGCCTTTACCCCAGGGTTGGGGCAAGAGACTGAAACTCCTAGGACACAAAATGGGAACAGGCAGGATTTAGCTTCCTCTTCATGTAACTGGGAGAGGGAGATGTGACGTAGCTCCATCCTCTTGCTTGCCAGCTCCCAAAACATGCCTGTCATGGCACTGGATTCAGCTGAAGTGATGGGAAAGCTGTGGCTGGCTCACATCACTCTGGATAGTCATTAAAGGAGGCTTTCCCAGGGCTTTTCATGGTGACGTGCAGAGTGGTGCCCAAAGCACCACAGTTCCTCAGCCTCCTCATCCTCACAGCTTGTGAGATCGCTGTACAGTTATAGTCCAGTTGTGAAGCAAGGAAGGGAGCCAGTGTGTGTGTTTAAGGAGCAGGATGATTGCTCTGGACACACGGAAAGACAATAGAACAGTCTGAATGTACTGGAGGTAGGAGAACTGAAAAGCATATAGCTAGAAAATGGGATGCTGGAAAACACTGAAAGCCAGGAGGGAGCTGGGAAACAACAAGAGGGTGAGTCTTGCAGGTAACTGCTTTGCAGAGAGCTCAGGCAAGGAGACTGAGGTTGGGAATGGGAACACTCAAGAGTTAAAAGAATCCTTTAGCCTGACTTGGTTTAGGAAGCAGAATACCTGGAGGGCATCAGCAGTATCTGCATGCACAGTTAGTTCAGTGCAGTGCTGGAGGAGAGCAAAGGCAGAAGAGATGAGGCAGATGAAAAAGTTGGTTCATTGCAAGGACTGGCCTTTTATAACCTAGGATGTCTGCAACCTGTTCCCCTTGCACTAGGGAATACTCCCTTGTCAGGAGAAACATTGTTGGACCCCTACTAATAACTGTTGCATATAAATTGTGTCCATAGAACTGTCAAAGGCTGCTGTAACCGTGTTTCATCCCCAACAGCACAGGGTTGTGCTGTAACTGATGGCAGGATCGGGACCAGAAAACCTCAGGGGTTGTACATGTTGCTCATTTGAGTTCTGTTATCACAACTGACTCTTCTTTTGAATGCCTTAACAAAACCCATGCTGCAGTCCTCAGAACGTTGGGCTTCTCTGGGTAGCTTGGCCTTTGAGATCACAGAGCTGGAACTTGTGTTACTCTGAGGGTATATAACAGTTCACCAGCCTTTGGAAGGCTGTTTTCCTTGTTGCTGACATTCTTAGGCCTAACACAATTAGGAGGCACTGCTCCAGAGGTAAGATGACAAAAAGCATTGGACAGGAGGCCAATACAGGCACATGGGCCACCATGAGGGGACAGAGCCGTAGGTGTATTGAAGTGCTTGAGTACAAGTCTCTAGCCATCAATGGGATCAAATGAGCTGCTATTGAGTGATGCAGCAATGCTTGAATTAGTAGGGACTGTCAGTTGTGAGACTTGACCTCCCCCAGAATGCTTCAAGCTTTGCTTTCTCTCCAAGGTTGGATCCATGCTGTGTACACTCCCATGGACACGCTGGTGTTTGGAGGCAACTTCTTACACAGCTTCAACATCCCTATGCAGCTCCGGATCTACAGCATTGAAGACCGGACACGGGTAAGGACCTGTGGGAAGGTGAGAGGATGTGGGCTCCTGGGGTGCTGGGAGAGTGCAGCCAAGAGCAAGTGCTGTGCAGGCAGAGAAGACTTCTCCCCTGGGACAGATGGCTCCAGCTCTCTGTAAGCATAATGTCCAGGCCTCCTGAATGTACGGGTCTGGAACAGAGAGAATGCTGTTGGCAAGTGGGTGTTCTTGCTTGCTCCGTGTGGAGACATGGGTCCTGCTGTGCAGAGAGGCTTCAGGGCACTCATGGGCTGTGATGGACAGTCTGATGGCTTCTCCAAAGCAGTTTAGGGTGCTGCAGCAGGCAGGACCTGTGGGTTAGCACTCAGATGTCAGCCCATCACCCAGAGTAGCTGTGACACAGGATCTTGCAGCTCCACCATCTGAGTAGCCTGAGGAGGGTGAGGACAGCAGGAGGCTCAGGAGCATCTTCTACCAGCATGCAAATTGCTGGCACTCTGCTAAATAGTTGAGCTTAATTAAACCTCTGCATGGACCAACCCTTTCCCTTCATATAGATACTGTCAAATGCTGTGCTGTGGTTTGAGAGGAGGCCTTGAACCTCTTCCCTTCAGCTGCAGCCTTTTGTGGCATTCTGCCACTTCTTCTTGTGCTGGTGAGAAGGTCTGTGGGGGAAGAGCTGCAACCCTGACAAAGAGAAATGAAATGTTAATGGCTTGCAAGTGAATAGTGCCTGGTCTCTGCTCTGCTTGGTGATAACATCCTCCTGCAAGGAGAATTACATCAGGCTGCCAGAAGGAAGAATGATGCTGTTACACATGTACATGCGTTTCCTGTCTCTCAGGAGGGGATCGATCTGGTTTAAGGCAGCGGTGATAAATACGAGCTATCTCTGTCCTGCCTGCTGGTGGCATAGGCCTAAGCCAATCCCTTTTTCCTCTCCTCTTTTGCAGGTCCCAAATAAGTTTCGTTATCCCTTCTATTATGAGATGTGTTGGTACGTGCTGGAGCGCTATGTCTACTGCATCACCAGCCGTTCCCATCTCACCAAGGATTTCCAGAAGGAATCACTCAGTATGGGTAAGTCCCCTGCATTGACCATCCAGACCTTATTCCTCCCTCACCTGTATCAAAGCGCTGTCTGGCTCAGCAGGGTGCTGGCCAGGGGAAGAATGGCTTTGGAACCATCACTTCCTCAGTTTCACAAGGTGTTTCTGTGGATATTTCCTCCCTTGGCTCTGCTCGCTGCACTGAGGAGCCAGAGGGCAGCTCATGGCATTGCAGATTGGCCAAAGGAGGTGCCATCTCTTTCCCTTTGAACAAGTCAAAACCAGACAGTTTCGCTTCCTCCTTTGCAACAGGCCAGGTTCCTTTGCTTGTGTAAAACCAGCACACAAGTTCCTGCCCTTGCTGATACACACAATGCCTTTAATAGAAGAGGTAGAGGAAAGTTGAAGTCCCCACTGCTGTGCTGTGGGGCAGAAACACCTTCTGGCTGATCAGGACCTTTGGCACACACGGTTTAAAGCACTGTCAAAGTGATGTGTGCAGGGAGCCTCTTGCAAAAGGAATGTTTGGCCTCCTTACAAGAGATGGTTTCAGAGAGACCTTTCTTTCAGAGCAGGGGAAAGCTGAACAGCCTCCACCCAGGCCCTTGGGGCAGATCTGTCCTCACTCCCCTCAGAGGCTGTATATACCAACCATGGGGCACCTCTCCTCACAGCTACAGCCTCTGGGCCTTTCTGGCCAAGGAGCTCTAGCAGAGGGAAACAGCTCCCAGTTTTTGTCCTTTCCCTGAGCTTCTCTGGTGATCCCCCTCAGCACTTGGTGTGAGAAAGGCCATCTCTGTCCTCTTTCTGCCTGGAGGTCTCCAGCACCTTCATCACCTTTCCTCTACCATTGAGCAGTGTGAAGAGGGAGCTACTGCAGAGAGCTGAGAGGAAGGGAGCAGGACAGCTGTCAGCAAAGGGTGTTGTGTCATGCACAATCAGGCCAAGAGACCTCACAGTCATCTAGCTGACGTCCACATCCTCTTTTCCCCATCAGGAAGGCAAGGTCAAGGTTTCAAGTCACTCAGGACCAGGTGGCTTCAGATCCCGAGCCCTCTAAAGCAAATCAGGTTGGATGGGGTTTCAAGCAACCTGATACAGTGAAAGATGCCCCTGCCCATGGGTTGGACTTAAATGATCTTTAAGATCCCTTCCAACCCAAACCATTCTAGTATTGTATGAAATCCTTTCTAGGGCGTTGCTGTCTCCTATTCTGGGATGTTTTCCCATGTTCTGTGCCTCGCCTTCGCACAAAACAAGCCAGGAATGGGAAAGGGTTTTTGCTGTTCTTTTCCAACTGCAAAATGTCCCATCCTTTCCTCCTGCTTTGTCCCCGTATGTATCTGTTGCTCCAACATCCCTGATGGACTTCTCTAGAAACCCCTTCTGTGAGTGCCTGGCCACTGTGCTCTTCTCACTCTTTCACCATCATGGCAGATATGGAGCTGAGCTCCTCGGACTCAGTAAACATGGAAGAGGAAGAGGAGGAGGAAGGGGATGAGGATGGAGCAGGGAAGGAGCCCCGACGACCGATCACAAGGAGGTCCATTCTCACCAGCCCCATTGCCAATGGTGCCAACGTGGACTATGATGAACTGGGCAAGAGCTGCCGGAGCAGCCTGCCAGGTCTGAAGAAGACCTCATCTATAGACTCCTCCGACTCCAGCCGGGGTTCCCAGAACGGCCAGGCCTGTGATCCCAATGGAGGCAGCCCCCGCAAGAGCAGGAAGGTGCATCTGACCCAGTTTGAGCTGGAGGGGCTGCGCTGCCTCGTGGACAAACTGGAGTCACTCCCCCTGCACAAGAAGTGTGTTCCCACCGGCATTGAGGATGAGGATGCTCTCATCGCTGACGTCAAGGTAGGGAGGTGCGATGGGGGTGCAAGTTCCTTTGGTTGCCATGGTGCTGGGATTCATCCTGACCTTACCTCGCCGTCCTGGGGTGAGAGGGTGATGCATCTGCAGGCTTGGGGTCCTTTCTCTCCATGAGGTTTATGTTGCACCAGTTGACGTTGAGGGACACCCATGGCTTGGATTTTGGGTCAAGGCTGAGCACCATGGCTGAGACTCCTCTGGGGACCCTCTGAGCCCTGTCTGGGTCTCTTATGGGTGTCAGTGCAAGGGTGCTGCTTGTCTGTGATGCAGTTTGTGTCCTGTTCTGGCTATGGACTCCTTGAGCTGCTGGACACTGACAATTAGAGCCTGTCCCTTGCCCCAAGTGGATTTGGCCTCATTTCTTTGGGTTGTTTGCGCAGGATGTGGCCCTAGGTTACATGAGTCTTACCCCTTCTCCCCATCTTCCTTTACACCCTGAGCTGTATCTGCCAGACCTGTTGAGCTGCCTCCAGGAGCTGTCTCAGCCCTTTCAGCCTCACTTCTGCCCAGAAATCCATTTTAGTCCCTCAAACCAGTTACCACCTTCTCCCTTCCTTGCTGATGGTGATCTGCTCAGCTGCTTGCCTGTACCAAAGCTGACAGCCAGACACAGCCATGGGCGTATCCTGGTCTTTGCCATTGTGTTTCTTGGTTCCAGGTGCTGTCTCCTGATAGTTCTATGTACTAAATCCAGTGCTGTGCTGTGTTTGGAGCAACTGGTGCAGCTTTGAGGTGCCAGGGTGAGCTGTTGTGTGCAGGCCAAGCTCTGGTAGAGCTAAAGGAATGTGAGTAGGTGCTGCAGGGGGGCTGCACTTCTGGTTTCCTGTGGCTCCTTCAAGTACTCAGCACATGTGTTTCTGAGCCACTGCAGTGGGGTGGCCCCACCCTTACTATGAACCAGATGAAACTCTGGAGGAACTCGAGCTTTGAGCTGTGCTTCACCCTTCTTGGACTGAAACAGGGAGGCTGAGGGGGTGTGCTGGGTGTTTTGAAGGCACAACACTCCAGGTTGTCAGCGTTGAGCTGGGTTTTGAGACCCGCTCAAAGGACTTGTGTGGAGCTGATGGATGTGCCTGTGGTTACGGTGTGACTCATCAGCCCCTGTCTGGTTGTAGCTCACAGCTGAGCTGTGGGTGACAGCCCCTGCAGTGTGATCAGAGCAGACAGCTTCCCTGAAGGACTTGCACCTTAAAGCTGTTCTCTGAGGTGCTGCAGGGCTCTGTTTCTCAGGACCAGCAGCCTCCCAAGCAAAGGCTGTGCTATGGAGAATCCTCAGGGCACGAAGGTCCTCTGCCATTGCAGCCTGATAAAGGAAACAGGACAAGTTTGTCACACGATAGCAAATCCACCTTCCAGACCTGCCTTTTCCTTCGAGGGGGTGGAAGTGGCCAATAGAGGCTGGCTTCTAAAACTTGGGAAAGGGTAAGACATTTGGAGCTACCTTTGGTCACTGAAAAGCCCAATGAGCGAAGATCTGGTTTGCAATATCAACAGCTTGTATGGAGAACACCATCTTTATTTATTCTATTTTTTAAGGCAGGATGAGTTGTTACCAAGCAAGAGGTGTGAAGTTTCCATCTCTGCATCCGTAGCTCATGATGTGGGATGCAGATCCTAATCCAATTAGGTTTCCTTTGGAAGCTTCCCTCCTCTGATGGCTGCTGTGTTCTTGCAAAGCTATAGCTGTCTCTCAGAGCACAGTCCTACCATGGCTGTGTTTAAGCACGGCCCTTCCCATCTCTGGGTTTGTTCTGGTGTTCCTGCTTTTCCTTTCTGCTCCTGGGAGACATAATCCGTGTAGGATCCCTCCTGCTGCACCGCAGCCCTGGGTCCTTTCTGTTCAGCTATTCCTCCTTATGTGCTAGTGGAGAATTTGACCTTACTCCACTTTCAATGAGTTAAGCTAAATGGAAGCCATCCGTCCTACACAGCATCTTAGCCTGACTCTGAGGCCACCGATCTGCATCAGGTACTCTTCCAACCTTTACATCTCAGCAGGTAGGGTCATCAATGGACCTGGGATGAGGACTCTGGGAATGACCTGCTCCCAGAGGAGCTTATAACGCAGTGCCCATCAGCTTCACTGCTGTCCCTACAAGCATCCAGTTGGCAGATGCTGTGTTGGTGGGAAGCAGGAAAATGCTTCCCTTTCCCACAGCCTCCTGTGTCATCACAACTCCAGGATGTCTCGGTGTTGGGTCATGTGAAGGAACACACTTCTGTGTCCTGTCATGAGTTGAGCCTGGAGTCATCACGTGGTGGGATGTGACACGTTGGATGTGACAAAGAGCTGCTTCTAGTTCCATGGCAGGAGGGATTGTCCATCTGCTGGCACTTTAAACCTATCCTAGACAGGGCTGCATTGGGCATCTTGGATAGGAAGAGCATGTTGCCTCATCTAGCTTTGCCTTGGAAAGCTCCTGGTGTCACCACATCACCATCTCTGAACCAGTGACTGAGAGATGCTCTCCAGTGGCTTAAATGGGAGGACCAGCAGGAGTCAAAAAGGCTCTAGCACTGCCCCAGGAGAAGATGTGCCTTTGCAAAATGAGCTTGAGACCCATTGCTTTGTAGCACTGAAAGCATCTGGTGATGCTTCTGTGCATGGTCTGCACTGGGGTCATCAGGAGCATCATTGACAGAGAGGGATCTTCTGGGAGATTCTGTTGTGTCTTCATTGCTCCTGTCCGTCACTTCTGATGGGCGCACCTCTTGGGGTGTGCTGGTTTCCATCACTTAGACATCAAAGGAGCAAGATGGTTCATGAGGATGGGACCTGCTGAATCTGGGGAACTGAGCCTACATTTGAACCATTGTCTTGCTGCAGGGCCACCAAACCCTGTGGCCTTGGTGGTCATCACAGATGGGTTATATCTGGGCTCTGCATGGAGGTGGTGGAGCACCAAGCAAGAAGAACCTCTCCCAGAAGTGCTTTGGGGTTGCCATGACCTCATCTCAAAGCCTCTGGTGTGGCATTGCCCACATACATGGCTATGTTGTGTTGGGTCTCCCCATGATCAGAGACATCTTCTCACTCCTGCAAATGCATGCTGCTGTCCTCATCTCCTCCTCCTGTAGGTCACATCTGCCTGAAGCATTCCCTGTGCTTCCTGCTCTCCTTTCTCTGCCCAATCTGCCAGCTGGAATTGGCTTTCCCATTTACTGCAGTGCAATGGGATACGGAGAAGACGGTGAGGAACAGGGGTTGCTTCCAGCAGGGATGGATGAGGAAGGTCAGGATGGCCTTTGAGCTGGGTAGGACAGCAGCACTGGTCTGCAGAGAGCCTGTGGGTGGTGTTGGGGGCTCAGATGGTGACAGTCCGGACCCAGGTCACGGTACCTGGGGACAGGAAAGATGAGCTGGAGTTGCTGGAGATGCTTTGGCTGCACCAGGAGTGGCATCAACCTCTGTCCTCCATTGCTGCTTTGGACACTTGCTTCATTTCCAGGCTTCCCTCCATGGTGCTGTGCAGCTGCAGTTGGGTCTTGGGGACCGGGGTGATGGTTGGGGAGACCTTGCTTCACCCAGTGTGGGGTGTCCCTACCCAGCCCTTGGGTCAGCAGCTCCCACACCTGCCCCAGCGGGATGTGTGCTGAGGGAGGATGGGTGCAGACCCTGCCCCCCTTCCAAAGGGCTGACCCCCCCCTGCCTTCACCTACAGCCCCTTTCCCCCCCATTCCTATCCCCGCGTGGCTCCCGCATCCACCAGGACCCCCCCCATAAACCCACCTCTGCGAAGACAAAGGCAGCGGATTGTGGGGCTGTGATGTGAGACCCGTTGTCCGAGCTCTTAACCACGCTTTACCCTTGCCCTGAGCAGCGTGGTGCTGAGCTCGGGGCTGATGCTGAGCGATGGAGGTGGACCCCAGCTCCCGTTATCCCTGCGCCAATCGGCGAGGCGCCAGGCAGCCGTGCCGGCCCCTCCCGGCGCTGCAGCAGAACGGCTCTGCCCTCCGCTCCAACGCTGCCTCGGTTTTTTTTTTTTCCCCCTTTCCTCCCTTCTGCCATCTTCCCGTTGCAAAGCATTGCTGGGAACCGCATGTGGGTGACGCAGCAGCATTGTTTCGAGCTCAGGAAGCTGCCGCCGCTCCTGCCCGAAGGCTCCGGAGGAACACGCGGTTACCGGGGCGGCTGCCGGAGCCCCGCAATAACCGACGGTGCTCAGGGCCCCGGGTCCCGCTGCTCCTTCAGCCATGTCCCTAAGGACCGGGGGTCCTGCTTGGGGACACTCACACTGAGGCAGCCCCTGGAAGGGACCGTATTGGGGGGGGGAACCCGGAACAAAGAGGGCTCTGCAAACTTCACCCCGGAGTCAAGGCGCAAGGTCAGGCGGGTGGCAACGCTCGTGGGACCGGGAGGGGACGCGGGGACGCGCTCGGCACAACCATGTTGGGAGGGGACCGCATGGGGGACCCCTGTTTCTAATGGGGGGGGTCTCTGGTTGGCGCTTGGGCTCTCTGCTCCTCTCTCCTTCCCCCGGGTACCACGTTCCGGCGGGGGGGATGCATGCGGTGCGCTCGCAAGGACCCATCTGTTTGTCCCCAGAGGGGACAAGGGGGCTTTTATGCACCCCGGATGCAGCCGCAGCACCCGGGTTCCCCGTCTCCAACAGCCCCTTGGGACCCCCATGGCTGGAAATGCACTGGAGCCACCACCAGCACCCCCCACGGTGCTCCGAGGCTGCGGTTCCCTGCCCGTGTGTGTGTGATCTATAGATTATATGTATTTATATGTAAACCCCCATCCCCTGACCCTTTCCTTCCAGCGTGTGCTCATGGGAAAGGCTGGGGGGAGGCGGAAGGTCTGTAGGCAGCAGGGGAGCAGAGGGGGAGGCTGCAGCAGCTTCCTGCCTCCCGCAGGCAGCCGAGGAGGAGGAGGGGAGGAAGGCTGCGAAGCCAGGCTGCAGCAGGGGGCTTGGATACCCTCCTGCCCCCGGAGCCGGGCAGCCCTTGCCCTGGCAGTGCCTGGCAGCGGGAAGCAGCACCAGGATGCAGGCAGGAGGTTGCTGCCAGCGTAGCCATGGCAACGCCAAGTAAATAAAGCACCCAAATTCGGTGGGGAGGTGATGGAGGGGAGGGTGAAAGGGATGAGGGAGCACCCATCCACCCCGAGCCAGGGTGCTAGCTTGTCTGTCCGATGGGTGCTGAGCATCCCTTACCCTGAGGCAATGCGGGAGAGCAGCTCTTGGCTCCCCACAGCCTGTGCCAGGCTGTGGAGGGGCTGCTGGGGTACCACATCCTGTCACCACTGCACCCTGCAGCTGCCCCATGCAGGGGGAACAATGAGGGCTGCCCCTCACGCATCCTGCCCTGTAAATCCCAATGGATTGCAGGAGCTTGGCACAGTCTTTTTCCCCCCCCTACCCCTGCACAGCGCAGGGCCTCGGGGCTGAAATGCAGCTGATGAAAGCGCTGGTGCAGATCGACTCGACAGAGCTTGTCTGTGTGATGTGGGGAGGGATTGCTGCTGGCGGGGGTGGGATGGGGAGAGCTCCTTCCCAGCCCTTTTGGAAGCACGTTGGCATCAGATCAGAGCCCGCCTTGTTTCATTGTACTCATACCTGTGCTTTTTGTCTCTCTGCTTCTCCCCATCTCCCTCCATTAGCTGCTGCTAGAAGAGTACGCAAACAGCGACCCCAAACTGGCACTTACAGGCATCCCCATCGTCCAGTGGCCCAAGAGAGATAAGGTAGGAGCTGCAAAGAGGGGGCACAGGAGGGGGGGGTTGTGTGTGGTTGGGCTGATGACCTGCCCTTGGCTGTTAATGGGACATGGTGGCACCACTTCCGTACCTGCCTCTGGAAACCAAGCCAGTGGGTGGAAAAGGAGCAGTGCCAGGGCAGGGCATGGGGTGCAACCAGCACCACAGCCCTTTGTGGGCAGTGGTGGAGGTCTCCCACCCTGGGCTTACCCCAGCTCAGCCAATGGGTGGTAAGTGGGTCAGCCCCAGCTCCTCCAGTTGTTCTCTGAGGAGCTGGAGCCCTGCTGTTGATGGAAGTGTGATCCTCTAAAGGACATTCTTCAGCAGCTCTCTGGCCCACCATGAAAGGCCTGGGTGGTGTGAGTAATGCTGGGTGTCAGGAGAACGTTATCCCTGTTGTGTCCCCTGAGAGATGCAAGACAAGGTGAAGGGATGATGGTCAGCATCAGCCCTGCCTGCCCAGCCCCTCACTGCTAGGTGAGCGTGGCCCTTGGGTCCCTGCCCCTGCCAGCACACTGCTGTGCTGCAGCATTGGCTCTTGCAACCCCAAGGAAGACAGCTCCCTCCTGGGGGTCTCTGCCTACAGACAGCAGCCAGGAAAAGGATCTTGCATTGTGCTCCTGCCTTTCCCTCCACAGATGGGCAGATAGAGGCAAGGGGCAACCATTGTCCAGTTGGACTTCCCCTCTGCAGGCTGCCTTCCCATAGCCCACCAGAATGGTTCCTGTAGGTCACTGCTTCCTTCCTGCCAAGAGACAGGCTCGTGGGCAGCCATATGGGAAGAGCAGGACCCCACTGCACTGGGAAGGATGGATAGCAGTACCCTGTCTGGGTGTCTAGAGAGGTTCAGCCCTCTGGGATTGGAGGTGCCTGTCTCTGCCTGCCCTGCCCAAGGGGATGCACAGTGATTTGCTGGTCCTAGAGCAGCACAAGCACCTCTGGAAGCTTTTCTGGGAGAAAAGACCTGGAGATGCCTGCACACTTTGGATGCAGCACTCAGATACTTGGCACATCCCTGTCTTTGTGCTGGGCTTTTTGGGTGCCTGCCCTTCCCCGAGCCCATCAGTTGTGGTGTGCACATCAGCATCACCAATCCTGAGGGACTGACGTCTGCTGGAGAGTTGTGCCCTCCCACCTGCGTCTTGTATAGGGGTGCTTGGGTGTCCCTGGCGCACCTCAGGCCAGTCAAGAGAAAGGATTCTCCCCCTCTGCTGTGCTCTGGGGACCGCCCCCCAAGTCCGGATCCATCTCTGGGGCAGCAGCACAAGAGGGACATGGAGCTGTTGGAGCAAGTCCAGAGGAGGCCATGGAGCTGCTTCGAGGGCTGGAGCAGCTCTGCTCTGGAGCCAG
Source organism: Forpus xanthops (assembly GCA_032466535.1). Lineage (NCBI taxonomy): Eukaryota > Metazoa > Chordata > Aves > Psittaciformes > Psittacidae > Forpus > Forpus xanthops. The sequence continues at coordinate 22,151 of JASSUY010037372.1, forward strand.
GCCCAGAGAGCTGGGGCAGCCTGGACAAGAGAAGGCTCCTGAAGGGGAGACCTCAGAGCAGCTCCAGTGCCTGAAGGGGCTGCAGGAAACCTGGAGAGGGGCT
>JASSUY010037374.1:4180-20699 GCA_032466535.1 Forpus xanthops
CAAGCTGCTTTAGTGGAAGGTGCCCCTGCCAGTGGCAGGGGGTTGGGACTGGATGAGCTTTAAGGTCCCTTCCAACACAAACCAGTCTGGGACTCTATGATTATAAAGTGCAGGCATACCTCTCTTAAGGTCAGTCAAATATTGTCAGCTGAAACTGTTTCTCAGTTCATTTTCCTGGTTTTCAACAAAACGTATTTTTGAGAGGGGACTTTACTTGCTGTAACTGTTCTCTATGTTGCACTGGAAAAGCTTCCCCCTCAGTACAATTTGCTTGTATAAGTTGTGAATATTTTTTGGTATTGAGAAATACATAAAAAATACAAAACCAATATTTTTTGCAAGAAGAGGAACATGTTCAGATTGACTGTGCTCTTTGTAATGTTTAGCAGTATTTCAGGTTTGAGGGTTTAGCTACTACCCTCTACAAATGCACATAGGAAGAAGGCTTTGCGTTATACAGGGCAGATGTTTCTGCTTTGTAGGTTGTACAGGGTCCTTGCCTTTTCTTGATACCCCTTGGGCAAGTATCAAACTGCATTTTTAAATGGAAATGAAAGTGGAAAGTCCTTCTTTAAGCTTCCCCAATTTGCAAAGGGATAATAATAATATTTTCTCTTGCTGTATAATTTCCATCTTTTTAGCTGTTTGAGGATTGCACATGCAAGTACAGGAAATGGTAAAATGAAGCATGGAGATAGTGGCTTAGTGATTCTTGAATGAATGGACAGAGACTTAACTAGGTTCCATTTAGTTCAATTATTCAGTACCCATCATTACACAGCATGGTCAATCTGGAGCCTAGAACTGCCAAAGCTATTGTAGCTGGTTACAGTAAATGTGCTTCAGAATAGCACAGACTTACAGTAAGGTTTTTATAGCTGCTTCTTATGAATGGCCTTGTTTAGATATTTTACAAAGGTAAAAAATGCACTAAACCCAGAAATCATTTCAATTATTATGATGGCACACAGCATGAATTTGTCTTCTGAAAGTCTCTTGCAGAAATCGCTTTATATCTACTTGATGTGAGCAAGATATTCTAAAAGCATCTTTAATTTGTTTTATGACCTGCTTCTCATTAAGGCTGGTTTACTGCAGAAACTAGTTCATACACACTTAGATGTTTGGTCAGATGAAGCTGAGTTCAATTTAACCCAGACTGAATGGCATTCTTTCCCTCTATTTTTAAAGTATAAAATAAACTTTTCAGTACTTGACATGAGAGTATGAGTGTGGGGTTTTTGTTGGTCAGTTTAAACTTGCACAAAGTTGGCCACCTGGCCAACGGATTATGTATTGTAGTGCCTAGTGTTATTGTCATCCCTTCTGTGTCAGCCTGCAGCAGTGTTTGGTTTTGTGTAGACTGCTGTACCATTAGTTTGGTGGGCTCAGTAAATGTTCTATCCTTCCCTCATGTCCTTTCTGGTCTTCACAGGTAGATGCAGGCTCTCTGCTCCTGCCTTCTGTTGGTTGCAAATTTTGTTAGTGCTATTCTAAGGAAATATCTTGAGACTTTCCTCAAGACTTACTGAATTTGGTTCAGTCTTTACTCTAACCACAGTCATGCAGGCTCTGCCTAGAAGCTGACTTTATCAAGCCAACACGGGCAGATCTGGTAAAGATACATCTCTCTGTTCCTTTTGTCTTGAATGTGTGCCACTATGTAGCTGCACCTTGGGACCAAAGGGAGTGCTGGCAAGAAGAAGCCGGGCTCTTGACTATTGTGTTGGCTCTAGACTAGTGGTGGGAATGCTTAGTCAGAAGGCAGAAACAGAGCTCAGACCAGACTACTCCATGAGTTTGTGTTTGTTTTCCTGTTTGGGTGAACTAATACAAAACTCATGCTCATTTCAGGAAGCAGGCCAGGTTTTCAGCATCTGCATCAGGGCAGCAAGCAAACTACTTCACTAGTCTAGGCAGGTTTTGGATTCAGCCTATCTTCTTGTGACAGGAAAGCACAAACTCCTCCCCTCAGCTCAAGACACATCTCTGTAGTTTACAAGAAAGGATATTCCTTTAAAATTGAAGTTAAAATAGAAATGTTAATGTTTAGTGGAGACTGAAGAAGGAATTGGGTCAAGTCTGCTTGTAGCAGTGAGCTCTACTGCCACCCATATGGTCTTCATCTTGGGACACATTTAATTATTGAAATGGGAGTGGTGGAGCTAAGGGAATAAAATTGAGCTTTAAATGTTTTATTGGAGTTAGTCATACGCTGTTGCGTTTGTGACTGTTGATGAAATAAACAACATGTCCATTGTGCTACTTCCCAAGGTTTAAATGTTTCTTCTCTTGCAGCTGAGCTTTAAAAATAAATTATAGATTAATAAATGCTTCAAACAACAGGGAATCTTTACAGCTGTTGCTAAAACCCATCAAAATACCCAGGTCAACCTTTGTAGAGAACAATTTCAGAACAAACTATACCAATTCAAGAGTTTCTTCTGCCATTTCCCATGTGGAATGTGGCAATGGCTAAGCAGGACTGGGTAGTGCTGCACAGCTGCTAACTGCTGGAGCCTGTACTGATGAGCATCTGGGACTTCCATTCATTTCATTTGGGAAGCACACATGCTTCAGAGCTGAGTTTGACCTTAGGAAAGGAAGTGGGAAAGAAGATTGTATCCACTTGAAATAGTGAGGGGGATTTCTGTAGACAGAACTTTGTACTCCAAATGGGAATTTGGCACGGATGCTGGAGTGAGCACACAGATGTGAGTGAAAAGTGCCAGAAATCCTTTAATAGCCACCTGTGAACAAGATCCCAGTTTAAGTGTTGTTTAAATTCCAGAGCAGAGTCCCAAGTGCTGGGGCATTAGTTTCAGGCTGACACAGAACAAAGAATGCCACTCACTGACCAGGACCATTGCTGTCTCTTCCACCTGAACCTGGCTCTCCCTCAGTGTCATTTGGGGGATGTATAAACATCCTGGTTTATAACATATATAGCTGTAACTGTACTCTATTTAAAAGCATAATTGCAGTTAAACTGGTGCTCTATTACTGAAGCATAGATGTACCAGTTGTTCAACGTGCAGCAGAACCTGTAATGTTTAGTTGTGCATTTCCATATTTCCCCATTACTGTAAGGTCAGGTCCCCCGTGTCTCTCCAGCAACCCCTTGTCTCTACCACGGCTCTTTCACTTCCTTTCTTTATCATTCTTCTCCACCAAATCCAGAGATCCTCCCCATTTCACCAGCCTCCCACACAATTCTCTTGCTCCGCCCCCATGTTCTTTAAACTTCCTCACAGTACTTCTAGTTTCATGTTTTCCCTCAAGCCTTCCACTACTCCTGTACAGTGCCCAGGTAGCTTCTGTGTTACTTGGGCAAGCAGCACCTTGTGTTGTGGCTGATGTGGAGCTAATGTGTGCCCTGGTTAGGCAGCAGCTGAGTATATGTTGGAGATTCAGGTACAGTAGATAACTTTTGAAGATACACTGCAGCTTTTTCCCTTGGTGTATGTGCTGCTTTTCCTCTGCCTTTCCCTTCTGTCACCGCTCTTCCCCATTGAAACTGTAGGAGGGTAATTATTTCTCAGTCTTTTGCCCTTCTCTTAAATGTGGTTGAAATTGGACAATAGGTTCAAAATTATTTAAGTAGAACTGAAAATCAGTAGTGTGATAATAGCTAAAGGTACCTTTACTGTGTCTGCATCAAGATATTAACTTTACCAGTTAAACTCAGTCTTATTGATTGGATTAACTACCCATTTAGAACAGACATGGCTGACTCAGTCTTCCCTGCTCTGTGATACTGGAACATTATCTTAAACACTTCATTGTGATCCAGTGCACCTGGCACATGATCTACCCATCAGCTGGATAATGTGTTTTAAAAAGGAGTACTCCTGGAAAATATGTGTTCCCTTCAGCAGTGAGAGAGTTAACTCTTTAGGCCTTGGGAATTGTCAAACACATGTAGCTTTTCTTTTAATTGTCCCCAAATGTTGATTCACAGCTGTAAAACATGAAAGACATTCTGATTCCTTCATGGACAAGGGTTTAAATGCTTCCTTCTTCAAGCCCACTTTCCATCAGGAACACAGCCCTTTAGTTGATGCTGATGTGGTGATGTGGCTGCTCATTAGATGTGCCATCAGGATCATACAGTGCCTGCTGCTGCATGGGGCTGGTTTTCAGTGTGCAGAATACAGATTGCAGCATGGAGGCTTGGCTTTCTTCTCCCACGCTGGCCTTCTTATCCAACCTTCTGGTCAAGGGACAGCTTGCACTGAATTTCAGGTGGTTGTGGCCACTCATTTAGTGCTTTGAAGCTTAAAGATGCTAGGTTGGGTCAAAGTGTTATCACTATTACTGATTTATCAAGACAATGCTGAAATCAAGGCAAATGCTAACAAACAGCTTTATGCAAGTCACACCTACCCTTATTTATCAGTTCTCAGAGGCTCTTGAGAGTCTTATCTTTACTATTAACCAAGCTGTTGGGTTTCTTTAATCATGTAGTCACTGTTGCATGTGAACTACCCTGAGGTAAGAGCATGTAGTATGGCAGTTATCTAGCAGTAGCATGGATTATACACTTTGTTTAGTCTTGCCTTGCATTAAGTTTCCACACTGTCTTTTCCCGGGTTCCTTGAGCATACTGATTATCTGTTAGTAAAAGTAGTCTTCTAAATACTGAAGACAAGGCCTGCTGTTTCATCAAAGTGTTGAACACTGGTGGCTTCCACTCATGGCAGTGCAAGAGTTGGCCTGCAGAGATGTTTTCCCTCCAGTACAAATGAACAAACACAAAGAAGCTAACCTATGTATTTTTGTTTTGTTACTTGTTCTCTGTTGTAATTCAGACTGTGTTTTGATTTTAGGATCTGAACCTCAAGAAGTGACTTGGAGCAGTCTTCAACAAAACATTAACAATATTTGTATGAGATATTCCCCCAGCAATTAACTCTTTAAATAAATATGTCCTTTTGCAGATGCAAGAAAAGGCTAAAGAAATTTACATGACTTTCCTGTCCAGTAAAGCTTCCTCCCAGGTCAATGTTGAAGGGCAGTCCCGTTTGAATGAGACCATTTTGGAGACACCTCATCCTCTCATGTTTCAGAAGCTCCAGGACCAGGTGAAGTTATTTTCTTCAGTTTCTTTTGGTTTTTGTCTGCTTTTAATGGACTCTGCTTTTTAACCGTAAGCTGGTGTTGGAAAGTTTGGAATCTGCTTACTGCTGCTTGTGGCATGTAATGAATAAGCACGCATGGACCTGGGTTGCTTCATATTGAGGATTTTAGTGCAGCTGCTCCAAGGATGGATGCACCATACCCAAGGTTTTTGACTCCATATAACTCTGGCTGATTAGTTAAGAGTCTTGGCACAACCATTCCAAGCCAGTTCAGGACTTCCCTGGAAAATTGGATGAAGTTTTCTCCCAGATTCCTGTGCCAGTAGCTTAAGAATAACCCAGCTGACTAACTTTGTGCCTACATTTTCCTGTGTATTCACTTGCACTGAGTCAATGCTGATGTTTGTTTCCATAGTTGCCACTGGTTTCCTTGAGAGCTCAAGATTCTTCACTTTGCTTTGTTTTGGTATTTATATTGATATGAATATAATGCAATTTCCTAAAAAGCCTCTTCTGTAACACAGAACTTAAAAGTTGGTATCTACTTTGCTTTTTCCTTTAGAACTTGGGAGTTCTGGTGCAAATTAAGTGGCATTTTGCAGGCGTGTCTTTTGGTGGTAAATTTTCTTGATATTTAGCTTATTTTAATGCCTAAGTTAGGAAGTGAGTCACTCTTATCTGCAGCTTTCCAGCACTTGCAGTCTGTACTGCGTTTAATTTCTGTACCGTCCTCGGGACTACCTGTATTTTCCATTTGGCTCTTTTGTAGAGAAACAGTACTCTGATTTAAATAGCATTTTCAACCCATTTCACATCAGGTACTGTATATGTTAGTTGGGCACTGGCTGGGTCAGTGGAATTGGTCTGAGGAGCAAAGACTCTGCTGTCTTTCAAGCAGGTTCCAAGTCACTAGCAGTAGAAATGTCTGAAACTCAATTTCAATTTGAAGAAGCAAAGTTTTTCATGGAAGAACTTCTGACTTGGGGGAAGGGAAAGAGAAGGGGTTGGTACTTCTAAGCACTGCCCTTCAGCATGAGTGATTATGGAAATGAAGCTGAAGAAGACTGTTGGAGATCAAATAAATGAGCATATACATGAACAGCCAAAGATCAGTAATACCTGAACTGGAAACATGCTAGAGCAGTGGTAGAGGAATCATACTAGTGTAGGAAGAAAGTCTGTGAACTTCTAAAACCAAATGCAGAGCATGTGTGTTGTTGCAAGTTTCCACTGCTTGAAGCTTCTGTTTGTTACTGGCAGGTAATAATGGTTCAGGAAGAGTTACAGTCTTCCCTAGTTTTCAATCCTTATAAAGGTATGTTCTCTAAAGGACAGTGTTAACTACCTCTGGCACTGTGTGTCTGGAGTATAAAGCAGGTCCAGAGACCTGCTGATTAAAATGAGTCTACTTGTTGGGTGTATTTGTGGGATGTGCTGATGGAATGGCCTTAAACAAATAGCTTGGAGGCAGTTGTTCATCCTGAATGGTGTTAGAATGATTCATAGAAATCTGTAGATTTCAAAATATTTATGAGTTTAAATGTTCCTGATCCACAGAGGTGATGAGAGGAATGGAGGGAAGAAGAGAATTCTGCCTTTGCATGTGACTATGAAATCTGTCTGTTCTGTGTATTTGGTTGACCAGACTCCTGCAGGTTTTGACCTTAGTGCTCTTTCTCTCTGAGAGATGCTATAAATGACACTAGGAAAAAGAGAGCTAAAATTATGTTGTAGTTAGCCAGTGGCAGGAGGTGTAATTTGACTTGCTTAACTGCATTGATTTGGGTCTACTTCAAGAGAGTGTTTGGGGATTTTTAGTCTTACAATATGTAGCTTATAAAGCAAGATTTCCACTGTTTTAAACATGAATATAACTATTAAAATATGTGAACAAACAGTGGTTGGTAAAATGTTTCATGTAATTTATTTGCCAGGAGGATATTTCAGCAAATGCACAGATAAGAACAGTCAGGTTTTGTGTGTTAGCCTTTACCTGTGCAGGTTCCTTGAGGATGTGAAATGAAAAAGCACTTGAAGATTATGTTACCCTGGCAGTGTTCAAGGCCATGTTGTATGGGGCTTGGAGCAACCTGCTCTAGTGGAAGGTGTTCCTGCCCATGGCAGGGGTTGGAACTGGAAGAGCTTTAAGGTCCCTTACAATCCAAACCATTCTAGGATTCTATGATTATCACTTCTTTTCCTCCTTACAGTTGTTTTACCTAGTTGTGCTTTCAGTTAGAAATGAGGCCTGTAAAGGTAAAGCTCCAGTTATCCACACATGTATTATCCACTCATGCAGGTCACAACCCAGAAACAAGTCTTGGGAATTTAGTTACTCTGAGTGCCATAAAATGTAATCAGTCACGAAGCATGACTCAGAGAGGCTCTGCCTCTGAAATAATAGGCAGAGGATGATGTAGGCTTTGGTTTTCCTCAATTATAGTTTTGAGGTTTTCTTTTTCCTTCCTCTCTGTTTCAAGACCAAGCAAAATATAGTCCTGACCTTGACACCTGAACAGATTCTGAGCTCCTCTCCCAAGCCCTTTTGTTTTCAGAGAACTACAAATGAGTTCTAGATTTTTTGGTGCTTTTTTGTCTGAAATGGGTATAAATAGGACAGAAAAACAGTTATATTGAGGGATGAGTTTAAACTCAAGCCCAGGAGGGAAAAGCTATACTCGGCGCTGACTTCATGCTTCTGTGCTGGCTGTGCGCTTGCTATGAGAAGGACAGGTCTTGGCATAAGTTTAATTCATCACTAACTTTAAGCCACATTTTATCTGGCAAATACCATCTGTACCAGATCAGCTCTTTGTGGCAGGTACCTGCAGCGTTTCTAATCTGGCCTGAGACCATTCCTGGCATTTAGTTAGGTGGTATCCTAAAAAGGATGGGAAGATCAGCATAAGTTTAAGAAATATGGATTAAACCTGTTGTTTCAGTCCTAGATTCAGTTTGTAGTTTCAGTATTTGTATAAATTATTTAAAGGCTTTTCTTAATTATCCAGTGCTATGCATGTATAATGAGCTTTTCTGTAATGCTCAAGAGTAACTACAGTCAGAAGGGTGCCTAAAATGTACCTTTTGTTCTTCATCCCTCTGAATATCTTCCAATTGCCCTGCCAGAAGGACACCCTCACTGGGTTTTGCTCCTGCTGGCTCTGCAGCCTTAAAGCTGCAGTGGAAGGGGACCAGATAATGCCCTGGCTTTTCCACTTGTGCTGTTATCTGATCATCAGCTGTAAAATCCTACCTGGTGGCCATGGCATGTGGCCTCCCACCTTCACTGTCAGCTTTTCAAAGCTGGCTGTTGTGAAAACCATAATCTGGTTCTTAAATTAGTATGGATGCTATAGAAAAGAATGCCTACTGTATGGTTTGCTACATGCAGCCCCTTCTGAGTGACTGAAGTGTATTTTAATGTCACGGGTTTGAGTGGTGCTTTAGTACTAACACAACAAAAATAGAATTCATATATTGTCCTCATTAAAATCTAGTTTTACTTAAGTCATTGGTTTTGTGTTTTATCTCTTACCAGATATTCAATCTCATGAAATACGACAGCTACAGCCGCTTCTTAAAGTCAGACATATTCCTAAACCATAAGAAGGGTGAGGAACAAGAGGAGAATTCACCAGAGGCTCAAACTGCAGCTAAAAGAGCGTCAAGAATTTACAACACATGATACGACAAACCCCTTGAGGAGGAGCAATACAATGACTAAATTACACTCAGGAACAGTCTCGGTTTATAGCAGTTGCATTTAGGGCTTTAAAAGCTCAAAACCTTTTTAGGAGATACTTACCTTCTTAATTGCTTGAACGACTAATTGTTTTTGCATGATAGCTAATAACAAAGTGCTCATGGAAAGACTGTTTCCTACGTACAAGGCTGAGGTATTCCTCCATAGCATGAATTGCATTTCGTATTTCACAAGCTAAAATGCTTTCAGTTTTTGTATTTTCTTTTGTGAGGCTTCATGATGATGAGAAATGGGAAATAGGGTGCCTGGCTTTCTATTTTTGCCTTGTGATTTTTATTTGTGACTGGGTTTTACATCCTGAGTTGCTGGGAGAAGCTGCTGAGGAGTAAATTGCACGTTACTTTGTGGATGAGTCATTTGTTGCAAACTTAATTATGAAGGGACAGCATCTTTCAGGGTTAAGCTCAATAGAATCCAATCCCTTCCTATGTAACTTTGTTTTTTCAAGGTGATACCTGTTTTGCTTTGCCTTTATCGTTGAATCAAACACTTCTCTAATAACGATTTCCTCAATATTTTTGCAGTAGACAATCACCTTCTTCAGAGGATGGAATAACCTGTATTCCCTTAGGAACAAAAGCACTGATTTCAGCAAATCTTGACCAGGGCACATCCTGCATGTCAGCATAACATCAGTGTCAGATGCCTGTATGGGGAAGCATCTGGTCCCTCCTATATCTCCTGAGCAATCCTGCTCTGTGCAGCAAGAATACTTTGGCAAAGGACCAACCAACAAAGTCTGGCTTTGTTTTACTGAAAGCTTCCTACTAACATCAACCGTACCTGATTTTGTTTGCCCCAGAGAATTATTTCAGGGTTTCCTAATGTAACTTTTGAGAGCTGCAGTGGATCAGAGGCTTGACATTGCGGTTTAGCCCTTTGCACCAAGCTTGAGATGAGTGGGAATTTATTCCTGCTCAAAGCAATCCAAGATGAAATGGTGGTAAAGGAAGACTCTCCCAATGAGCTTTCCTTGTTGTCCTGGACTGTGTCAGAGCTGCAGAGCACATTTAGGCATACAATTTTTCATGTGTTCACATAGTTTTGAGTTAATTCACTGCAGTGTTGCTAGATTACAGTTGAAGTTGGGAAAGCCTGTTAGCTACGTGCTCTATTTCCAAGCTTCTCAGTGTGTAGTGTAGCTGTTTCGCATTCTCTCCTTATTTACTCAGTTATTTTTGCACTGCTTTCCTTGAACGTTAGTTGATATGCCAGCTAATCTAAATGCCCACTTAGCTTTTGGTCATTTTGTAGTTCATTTTTGTCAGAAAGGCCAGGTTGGGGGTTGGAACTAGATGATCTGAAGGTCCTTCCCAACCCTAACTATTCTATGAGTCCTTATGTTTTGTACGCTACTGTTGCTATCAAGGTTTTAAAACTGAAGTCTAGATTGTAATATCTGAGGCTGCAAACTCACTTGGCAGACTTGATTATTTCTTTTGACTCTGAGTCACTCTTGCAGTTAATGTGTAAAGAAACTTGTTTCCGTGGGCTCTTTCCTAGTTAGATGTTAAGAGTGGGATCAGGAGTTCTGATTCTTCCCTCAGAGCTAAATGGCCTGTTTGTTTTAGAAGATCAAAGAAGAGGTCAGTGCCTCCATACACATCTTAAGGTGTAATCCTTATGCACTTAATTTTCCCTTTGTGCTCTCAAAATACTTAATGGTGAAGTCCTAATCTTCCTCCAGGCGCTTTCAGTAGTATTTGATCTCATGCTTATGTTGCATTTTAATGTTTTGCTGTATAGGAACCAGGTAAACCCATGCATGAATCCTTTTGTTGGGATGGGACTTAGGAAATGGGACCATCCAGTTGTGGATTTGCCAACTATTTGTAATCTCAGGATTACCTCTTTTGAAAATTCAGTGTAATAACAAACTCTTAACGCCTGCCACAGCAGAGGATGGAACTTCTGATACCACTGAAGTCCTTGGGAGTGGGCAGCTTAAACACATTAAGGAGTTGGGATTTGTCTCTTCCCAATAATTGCAGCAAAAGTCTTAGTGATACCGAAAAATGCAGGATGGGGACCTTCATGGCGAAAACCACAGAATGAGCTCTTACCACATTCATCACATGGATGCACAGTAGATTAATTTTTAATCATATTGATTTTAAAAATGCACAAGTAAGGGAGAAGAGTCTTTGACTATCATGTTTTAAAATAATAATAATAATAATAATAATGATAAAAACTAAAGCCAGAAGCTGTAGGAACAATGATGGGGCATTAAAGAGAGGAAATACCCATTTGCAGCTGCTTATAAACACCATTTTCCTTGGCAATATGCTCCCTGTCAGGTACTGCCTTATTTGCTTAAGAGCAACTGCCCCATAGGAGTAGACACAAAGGTGCTTTACACTACTACTAACCCAAAGTTACTCAAATGAAAATGCATTTTTTGCAGCATCTCAATGCTTATGGTGTTTACTTCAGTACCTCAAGGTTTCTAATACAATGTACCTAAACACACAAGATTCTAATCTTTGACTTGCTCTCCTGCAGAGTTCACTGCCCCGTTGACATATCTTATTTGTAATGCCTGATTTTGGTTTGGTTTTTAAAAGAAAACTTGTGAGGTGCAGGAATCAAAGGGTTTTTCCTATTATCTCTATTTTCCAGTGAAAGCAATCAAAGTAAAACCATGCAAGATGTCTGTAGCTGCAGCATATATATACGTGGAGAAGGTTATTTTGCTTCTGTTGATATTCTCACTGATCAAATTCACCTTATGAAATAAGTGACATTTCTCTACGTGGCATTGAATAAATCACATAGGAAAAGAACTGAGTTTCCAATAGGTAACTCCTGCATTCCAGGAACAACTGCAAACATTGCATTGAACCTCAGACTTTAAGTGCGTCCTCAGAGTTGCTTGGCATAGAGATTAAAGGTAGGATCTACTCCTGTTCATAGAACTTACACTGAAGGTCTGAGCACAGAAAGCAAGCAAGAGAAATTTTGTGCCTGTTTGCATGCCTTAACCTCTACCCTGTTGTGTGTTTCTCAGCTAAAAATTAAACTATCCTACCAATACAATAAATCTGTGCACTGGCAGTTGTTTCATGTTTGAACACAGTTTGGGACAAGGTTGCTTCATATCCCGGTTATCCCATTTTCTGCTTTCAGTCCCTGTTAACACAGTTGCTCATGTTGTGTCATAGTGTGTTTTTCTCTTGGAAGATGGGGATGACACACAGTGGGTTTCACTTCTGAGCGAGCTGTTGTCAGAGCAAATTGCAGAAAGTCACTCGAACAACAGAAGATGCTTCTTGTACGTTCATCTCCTCCCATTTCTTTGTTCCTGTGCATTTCTTCTGCTGTGCTTGCTTCAAGTTGATACAGAGAAGGAAGGTTTGAAAAACTACAGTGAGGGAGAAAGAAAATGATGTGAATATTCATGTTTGGATAACAGTTTGGAATGTGCTTTTATTCTTGCTGAAGATCCAGATTGGTTTCAAGTGGGTAGTGTTTGCAACTGAGCTAAAAACTAATTAGGTCACTGATGCAGAGAGAGGTCCCAAATCATTCTGTGATGCTATGGCTGTGGTTCAAAGCTGAACATGGATATATTCCCCCTTTTATAAATTGTTTATAACTTTTTTCATCCTAAACCAGCACAGCAAGTATGAGAGTCACCCAGTTTTGCCAAATGTCTGTCTCTGACCCACCAGAACGGTTGTTTATGTGACTGTGTTCATTTCCCCATCCCATAGGCAGTCTCTCTTGTAAATCCAACACAGCTTATGTCTGAGGGCTCTTTTGGCAGAGGCACAGCTAAAACCAAGCTGTGGGCCATCCTTTATCAAAGGCTCTGTGTCACTGTGCAGTGGTGCCATGAGAGCGAGTTCTTATAGCCCCAGTTGAGGAGCTGGGCTGTAATGAAGTGAAAGATGCTTTTCATCAGCGCTGAATCGGTGTGACAGATCTATTTCAGCCGGGTTAAAAAGCAGCCGGTGGGAAGGGGCTTGGGATGGAGTGGGGAGAAACTGGGAAAGGCATTTGCAGCCTGTGGTTGCCCTCCGGATAAGCGGTGATTGCCAAATTGAATAGCACCCTCTCCTGGTTCTTGGTAGAATAACAGGTAGGGATGTGGATCTTTGGGTAAGGCCGCAAGTACCGGAAGATCATAGCAGCTTGTTTCTTCAAATGCAATGGACTTGGTGAAGTTTTTGTGTGCAATAAAGGCAGCTAAGTTAAAATACTGTGCTAAAATAGCTCTGCTTTTCATTAAGGCAGTTGTTGCTGTGATCAAAACTTGAGGGGACTAATGTGTAGAAGAAAACCGATCAAAGTTGTTTGGAAAGCTTGCGCCACAGAGCAGATGATACTGTCAACTTCCTGAACATTCTTCATGTTGCAGACCACCAGAACAGGGCCAGCAGTTATTCCTTCCCCCTCTACTGCTCCTGCCTTGGGCTCTGAATCGCTCAGAGACAGGACATTTCCTAAAGGAAGCAGTGATCAGCATGCTGAGCATTGTAACCCAGGCTCCACCAACAGATGCTGTTGCACTGTGTTTCTACCACAGTGTCCTTTTGCTTTACTTGTCAGGAAGTGACATATCTAAAAGCCAAAAGCATTGCTTATTTTCATTCCCATGTTATTCTTTGGCTTTATAAAGCTTGTTTCACTTCACACACACGTGTAAATCAGGAAAGAAGGGATTGTTGTCACCCGCTGCTCATGTGCAGGGCAAACACTGAAACTGCCATCAGTGGCACATCCTGAAGTGCATTCTCTTTGCCATATGCATTTCAAGCAGAGTCTGTCAGTTTGCTTCCTCACTGGAGCGTGGCTGCAGCAGCCCCTCAGTGTGTTTTCCCAAAGGAATCCAGGTTTCTCTGTGAGCTGTTCTGCCTGGACAGACCCAGGAGGAGTCATGGTGGTCAGCAGGGCTCCAGCAGATCCAGGTGCCAGTGTGTGGTTCAGCAGGCAGGAGCAGAGCAGAAGCTGTATCAGCGCTAACAAATGTGGTTTGTGTGTTTATCAGGCCTGTCTCTGCTGCCTCCGGGACACGACTGCTCATGAGCCTTTGATTAGATAAGTCTGAAGTGGTTTTCCATGCCATTAGTAAGAAGAGGTGGGAACTTGAGGTATTTGAACAAGTTACGCTAACAATTGCAGCACTGAAGCTCTCCCTGTGTTACAAGAAATACATTAACCTGGAGGTAAGTTAAAACCTTGGGTTCTTTTTCAAGAGGAACAGCCTGACATAACTTGTTCTCAGTTCCTCTTCTGTATTTACTACCTTGAGCATTTTTCCATGGTTGAATAGTAGGTTTAGACGTTTTTTAACTTCCACAGGACACGCAACATAAAAATGTCCATTTTGCATATCTGAAATGCTGCAGAGATGGACCTGACAGCAAAGAGGATGGAGGACAAGCTTGACACCCCTCTTTAGCCTGCAAGGAGGTATGGAATGATATGAAACCCCCAAAATGGAAGGACAGAAAGCAGCACTGCTGTGGGTATTGCTTGAGAGCGAGTGCCTCAGTACATGACCAAATCCCAGAGGCAGAGTTCTGGTGTTTCCTGCAGGAGCAGGTCCCTCTCTCAATGAATGGGAGGTCCATCCTGGCTGCTTTTCAGGCACTGTCCTGTTGGCCACTACTAAACCCCAGGATTCTCAACATCCCGGCCAGGCTACTTGGGAAATCTGCAGAGAAGACCTCTTGGATTATAACTGCAATCTACCATGTAACGAAGACAATTGGGCCCAGGGAGCACCTCCAACTGCTGCTCACTCCACATCTTTGACACCATTTCTTGTAAAGGAGGTATGAAATTACCATCTTATTACAGCAAAGCTTTTATCCTGAAGCCTGGGGAGTACGAGCTGCGTGTTTCATCCTTTCATCCCTTCTCCCCACCCACTTCCTTTTCTGTTGCAGAGGAATAAGTGAACTCTTTGTGATCTTTAGGAAGGTTTCATCTCCCAAGCTGCTTAATAGATTACCACAGTGTCCCAGCTACCAGATGGCTGGAAGTGACAACAGTGCTGCAAAGTACTAAGCAAGTAAATTATTCCCATGTCAAGATTGGTCTCATTCACTGTGTTCTGTAGCTTTAAAGCATTTTCCATCCAGTCGGATGAATATTTATGTGTCATCATTTACGGAACATGAACAAAATCTCTCTGAACCCAAATTTCCAACCTCAAGGAGACTTGTCATTGTTGGAGTCATCGTTAGGCCTTGGGCAAAGGCTGAAGGGAAATCTTATCCTCTGTAGTTGGGCCAATAACACTGTAAACTTACAGATGAACTGTCTTTTGCTGAGCTCAAGATTAGGCAATGGACCAGCCTCTCCCTAAGCCACTTGCAGCAGGAAAAACTACTGAGCGTGGTGATTTCTGGTAGTTGTTTGTGTTTGTGATTTGGACTCTTTGCTCTGGTTTGCTAAAAAAAATCCCTTTCATGTGCAAGTGTGGAACGTTCTGCGAGAGGAGAGCTGCCAAAACCTGAATCAGGCTTTTCTTCTTCTTCTTTCATTTTCCCCACGCACACTTCAGATGAGAGGCTATGAGTTAGGAAAACAGAACTTGGAAGTGATGAGGCTTTTTGAGGACTTAGCGTCTTCAAAGAGGGATGCCCAAGGAGCTGGTGACCCCAGACAGACCCCAGCGGGTGAATAGAAAGGGAAAGCTGCAGAGCTGAGTGCTGCCAAGGGCAGCTTATGCTCAAGGTTACACCACTGAGGTTTAACTATCCTTGTGTATGTAACTGGTGTCACAGCAAAGCGCTCAAACTGGGTAGGAAAGGAGGGAATGGAGGACATCTGTGCACCAGAGGGTCTTTAGAAAGCTCTTTATAGTGTGCTAAATAAAACTGAGATAGCCCAAGCAGTGACCAAAGTGACTCAAATGAAGAAAAAATGGGTTTAGTTTGCTAAATTCAGCCTATTTTCAGTTTTGGTCCCATGTGGAATGACTGTTACAGCAGGGTTGCTGTAGCTACACTATGAAAGCCATTATTCACCTCGCCATCATTTCTTCATTTGCCCATGGATTTGTTCAGCTGGGATCTAAGGTCTCCAGAAGCATGACGTGGCTCTGTCCTGCCAACTTCAATATTACTTATGTGGCAGCAATCTCCCATTAAGCAGCATTTTGCTTCAAGGCACATCTTGCTTCACCGGGTTGGAGATTAATGGGTGTCTGGACTACAGCAGAACAAAGCACCCACTTCCAAAAGGATGTGCAGTCCTCATACCCACCCTGTTTACTCTTCATGGTCTTTGCCCTGCTCTTTCCCCTTTCCAATTTTGCATAGGCATAAATCACACCAGGATTATTGCTTTTTTAACTCCTTCATATTCTCCTTCAGATCTCACACATATAGTGGGTAGTGGCTGGTGTACCTCTGGAAGGCTGATGGATCACAAACCCTCCTATCAGGCATTGGAACAGGCAGGCCAAGGCAGTGGTGGAGTCACTGTCTCTGCAAGTGTTCAGAAATGATGTAGATGAGGCCCTCAGGGACATGGTTCAGTGGTGGCCTTGGCCGTGCTGGGGTAACGGTTGGACTTATCACAGAATAGTCAGGGCTGGAAAGGACCTTAAGATCATCCAGTTCCAACCCCCCTGCCATGCCCAGGGACACCTCACACTAAACCATGCCACCCAAGGCTATGTCCAACCCGGCCTTGAACACCACCAGCGATGGAGCAT
>JASSUY010037375.1:0-32957 GCA_032466535.1 Forpus xanthops
ACATAGCCTTGGGTGACATGGTTTAGTGGGAGGTTTCCCTGCCCATGGCAGGGGGGTTGGAACTAGATGATCTTAAGGTACTTTCTAACCCTAATTATTCTATGATCCTATGATTCTATGACTCTGTCTTGATTCCATGACCACAATGTCCAGTTTCCTTTTCTGACTCTGAACCATCCTGAACTGTGTAATTTTGTGGGTAAATACTAGCATCCAGTTTGTCATTCACAAGTCACAGTAAGACATGTTTTTTACTCTCAGCAGAAACTAATTCTTTCAAATGGAGGTACAATGGTTTCTGGTTACAATGTTTTCGTTGTTTTAGTTACAATATCCCAACTTCTATGTTATGACCTCTTAAGAGAGAGTAAATAAAGAGCTTTCAAAGGGGTAGGAGGAAAATGTGCTTTGAAACTAAAATATTTTCTTTAATAATATGCTGAAAATAGGTATGACACATCACTGAAAGCAACTGAACTTAAAAAAGCCAATTTAAGAAACAAAGTCACTACCATCTCTCTCTAGCTGTTTGCATCCACCTGATGGACTACAGCTTTGAGTGTCAAATAACAGTATATTGCAAATATAGCTCAATATATTAACGCACCGGTCCTTCAATTGTTACTGGCAATGTTGTTATGCAGTATTCCATGTGTAATCATCTTAGCTGAATTCATAAGAAAAGCATAACAAAGAGCAAAATAGTTGCGGACCAATTGCATGTCCCTTTTGATTCTAACCACATCTGTTTCCAAAAACAGGTATTGTTTCCTAGTCCTTTGCAATTACCAGGGTGTTATATTGCCTTTATAACCAAACTACAGCAGAGACAGCTGAAAAGTGCAAAGCTTTCTGCCAGCCTCGGCAGGTCCCTTGGTGCGTGAAACTACAAGAAACAATGTATTGTAATGCAGATGTTCATTGATTCCCTGCAGAATTTCACAGACTAGGAGTCCTTCACTGTGTGACCTACAGGGATTTGTACTTTACATAATATTCACTATATAGCGTATCATGTCCAAAGCAAAGTACGTAGTGAATCTGATCATTCGTCCCTTGCACATGCCTTTCCAGCTATCAACTTCTTTCAGAGAACAAGTCTTTTGTGCTTGAAACATAAATGCCAATCAAAATAGAATACGTTTCTAATGTGTATCACCTTTCATTCAGAGTTCAATGCCTTTTACCAGTTAAGTCAGTGTACTTGCCTCATGCTGGACATGCACAGTACAAGAATTCAGGGAGATAATGGATCAATTCCAAGCCTACATAGACTAGAAACTTGCCTACTTGCAGATTAAGATGGTTTCCAAAGACCCATTTACACCTAACACACCGAAACTGAAGTCTTGCTATGTCAGGTAAGCATTTCACATATGGATAAATAAAGGACCAGGAATAGTAAATTAATACCCTTAAACAAAAAACTAATAGACTTAATGTTTTTAGATAATTTAATTCTTCTGAAGCATTTTGACTAGAATTAAAATGCAGTTTTGAATTTGAAAATATTATAAAGGCCAACTGTATAAAATTAGAGTTCTCCACATGAGAAGTGTACATACAAATAAATGTTACTTATAACCTGGGTTCCATATCAAATAACTTTGAAATTAATTTTAAATTCACATATATATGTTAACTATGTGAAACGATAATAAGGAAATAGCATCCCAGCTGACAAAACAGTTGGAATTCTTGACAAGGGCTCCGATCAGTGATGATCCACTTCGCTGATGAACTCACAACTTTCTGATATTTTCAGCTGCAAGTCAAATGAGGTACTGCTTATATCCAAGTTTACAGAAACTGTATTTTCACCTTGAATCACAAAAGGGAAGTTACAGGAGTCCCCATAACAAGGTAAAAGGGGAATTATCTTTCAGTTTTCAAAATTTAGTACTGCCATTTCAGGTGACGTTAGTGAAACTACTTTATACCTCAATTTTATCTTAAAGCCTTATGGCCACTATTTCTGCCTAGTGGGCATCATTTCATTTTGTCAGTCATGACCACAAATGAAAATTCTTCCCATGACTTTTCTCTGTTACACATGCTCATACACAGGTCATGCAAAATCCTGTTTCCCACAGAAGTCAAAGTTGCATATGGGAAAGATGACAACAAAGGCTTGGTTACTATTTCTATATGAGCTCACATAGCCACTCTTTCTCATCTTTCAGGCCTGTGTAGGGAGCAGTCCACCAAGATCAATTGCCTTCAAGAACAGCAAACTTCTATACTAAATATGTCTGGTAAAGGTAAAGGAAGGTTAATTACATATGCCAAAGAGTAGCTCTGGCACTGAGTCCAAATACAGCTGTATTTATGTGCTGGGAGACTTTCTTAGCCTTTGAACAGGGGGCGGCTCACAAACTACCTCTGGAGAATGTTCCCTGCAATGCTTTAACTCCTGCAGCTATTTGGGAAGAGTACCAGCTGGCCTCAACCAAGAACATGCCAGGTATCATTTTAACCCTTCACAAGTATGTATTAGCTTCTGTCACTGCTGAATTTCCTTACATAGGTGTAGCCTATTTTTCCTTACAGTACTTAGCCCTGCATCTTCTCACTATAACACAGAAAAGCATTCAGCATATAAGAGCAGAGAAGTGAGGCCCTGAGAAAGGTCTGCAGGAGGAAGTGGCTGCTATAGCCAGTGGAATAATTGAGCTGGCCAGGGCAAGATGGATATCCTGGAGCTCTTATAAACAGTCCCATGTGATACACTAAGAATGACTTTGAAAATATATGATATGTTAAAAATAAGTTTGTACAATTATTTGATTAGACAATCTCAGATTTTCTTACAAAAGTAAAAAAAAATGGAGCATCACTGAACCTCAAGAGCTCATGCTTTTAGGACACATCTGACAATGAGTCCCAGCAATGCATGGATGAAGTCTTCAAGTCATAGGTAGTAACTGCACCATAAATGTCAAAGAAGTAGAATATAGTGCAAGAGTATTTGGGGAACAACAGTTTCAGTCTGTCAGTCCTAAAATGGAGCAATGCCTTACAGAGTTCAAGTTTCAGGTAATTGACACAAGTATGGGCTATGCACAGAAAAGGGCTGAGAACACTACAGTCTTTGAAGACTTGGATCAGTTCAACATGCAAGACTGAAAATTACTGGAAATCCTGTATTTAATACATTGGTGTGGTAATCTCTTCAAACAGCTCCAGTCGCAGAATTCAAACCATGAAGACAGAGTAGGAAGCTTTCACTTCACCTGCCTTTACAGTATTCAAGCGTCAAAGCAAGAAGAGCAGTGCAGGGGTTAAGTGGATGGCTGTTGTGTCCTTACTTTTGCCATTCTGTACCAACATTGCCTCCTCCTAGTTTCAAACTAGTGATGGAAACTAGATCAAGATGCACAGAAATCCTCTCCTGCTCCTCCAAGGTCCCCTCCCAGCCCACAGTATGGGAGCCTGGCGTTCTGCTTTTAATCCAATATCCACTTCACTACAGAAGATTTATTTAGACTGGCTCTTGTCTCATACAGGGCTCCAAAAGTCTATAGTGATTTTTGACACTTTCTTACAATGTTGCTATGACCCCCCCACACCCTCCTCACATACTACACCACCACCCAGCCTCATTTTCATATGGATACAAAGCATCAGGATAAAATGATGGTTCATTATAGTGGTACAGAGCTCTTATCTTCATCCGGCAAGAGTCATTTCCTTCCAAAGACTGAAATGCAAATGTGAAAATTAATGATAACTGCATTATCTGATAGCAGAGATAATACCGATTCACTGTCAGAGTAACACACAGTCATTCTATGATTTCCTCTGCTTCTTCACAATATTCTTCTTACTGTCAGACTATATCTATAGTTAGCTATGTTTCATGGATTTTTGTTAATTTACATCAAATAGCATTTCCAAGATCTTCTATCTACCACATTTCCCCAATCAAAAAAGAAACAAAATCAGGACAGTAATCTCCAAGTCCTTCTTAGGACTGGTTTAAAAAGAAAGAAAAAAAAAAGAAAAAAAGAAGTAGAAGGGGAAAAAAAAAAAGACTCATTAATGTCTGTTTCTATCTTGCAGGGGTCTACCAACCATTCCAATCTATATTAAACAGTTTATCTTTGTAACCCTGTTTATAATACTACTAAATAATGCAGAGTAAACCCAACAATCAATCAATCAATACATATTTACAGCAATCCTTATGAATGGGTACAGGAAATCTATTCAGAAAAGCTTTACAAACTATCTTTTATAGCAGGTAAAAATACAAACCTTGTATGTCAGATCCTAGATGCTAGATCCTTTCTGACCCACGTCTTGCTGAAGCAAGATACCAGAATTCACTTGAAAGCCTGTGTCTCCCTCTTTTATTAAACATTAATAGCAGCATAGCTGAATATATCATTATTTTAAAGCAATATTTTCTATTTACTATTTTTCTTAAACTTTCTGATACACGAGAGAAACACCAACCTGTCACAGCAATTAAAAGAAACTATACTATGATATATTTAACAATCCTTAGTACTTTTTTGATTTATATCAGAGTATTTGAGTTATGGTGAGACTTCTGAGATCTAAGATGAATTGTGATTTCATCCTGCTTTCCTACTACCGATAGCAAAAATTCTACTGATTTACTGAAGGAAGAATTTTACACATGGGAGATTTTCACTTTATGTGGAGATGAACGTCAACAATACATAAACAATTACCATAAACTGATGACAAGAGTTTTAGGTCTTACTTTCTATGACTTTTTTCTTTTTTTTTTTTTTTTTCATTTTGGATATGTGGATAAATCACATTTTCTCACTTCTTAAGAAAAGATCAGATATATTTCAAAAGAATTTCTAATACTGACTTTCAAGACCATCCAACTCACAAAATCAGCATGCTCTGCAAGTGGTGATCCTCTAGAACTGTGAAAGAAAGAAGAAGGATCTAGCTGACAGTATGCCACATATAAATTGACAGAGATACAATTCCTCCTTAGGATCAAGATTTTCTGAGTAGCATTAATTCCACCTTTGTAAATGCCCTATACTCGATTTTCCAACTGCAAACATAGTTATTATTTCTCTGTCTTGAAAAGCAGGTACAATTTCACTGACGAATGAAACACTCATGAATTACTGGACCGATGAGGGAAGAAAGTAAAAAGAACTGAGTATCAATATCCCACAATGGTGGAGTGAGTTTTGAAAATCTTTTTGGATTAGTCAGGACTAAAAACTGTGTCCCACCTGCTACAGTGAAGGAACTTCCCCTTGTGTATTACTCACAGTATAGGTATGGGATATCTCCTTTTATTTCCTCACTACGCAATAATAGCACAGAATTTAGAAGACCACAAAGAAGTTACCATTTGTAACACAGCTTGAATACACAGTTACCAGAGAAATAAAAATTGGGAGTTGCTTATGTGAAGGATCGCTAGAATTTATGCATTACAAATGCACCCAAATTATACAGTATTCCTAGAAATAATATACAGTATATTAATTTATTCATTCCATTTTAGTTGCAAGCAATTGTCATGGTCAGCCAGTCTAACTTCTGCCCCAGTGGAATCCACCCCACGTAAGAAGTCCAGTGTTTGCCACAAAACTGGATCTCATTCTCTACGAAAGTATCTCACTCTGAATGTATATACTTTTAATGACAGGCAAATAATTTTTCATACAATGTTCCAATAGTTAATGCTTCAAGAAGTAAAATCTGTTCTTTGTGTCTGAAACTGTGGAGCTTCAATACCCATTTAATCTTCAGATACATTTGCTAGAAAGAGGTGCCTACTGTTATCACTTTTTCACTCCGAATTTAAAGTAGTTTGTAATCAGGTTGTCCCTTAATATTTTCTCTGATAAAAGAAACAGGAAAAGGTCCTAGACTTTTTCATGATACCAGTCCTTTCAACATTCTAATGGCTCTTCTCTAAACCTGTTTCAGATTTTCACATCGCTCTTGAAATTTGAATATAGGAGGCAGAACCTTGGTTTAGCACCAAACAAGACTGCTAAGCAGACAAGTAAGATTTGAGAGCCCAAATGTATTCTTTAGGCACAATTCTGTCTTTTGGTCTCAAGCCTGGTTCACTAAATCCCAAGTCTTTTTCAGACTACTTTCTGTAGTAGGACTTCAAGCACCTTTTCATAAGCATGTGACTTCCTATCTAATTAAAATTTTGCTGCAGCTAACATGTCAAGTTATTTACGTCCAGCAATAGCAATATGTATACATTATTCAGTATTTTCTTTGGATTGTAAACTTATTGCAAAGAACTAATATACTTAAACTCACCATTACATATAAAGTCGGATTTACAAGATTTTTTTTTCCATAAACCTATACAGATTGGCATTTTTACTAATCCTCCTTTAATAAAAATCTTACGTCACTTATTTCATTATTTTCAATAGGACCACTGCCATATGGACTACTCTGTCACTATCCAGGCCAACCCTGATTTACCGTTCTAGTATTCCAGAATTTCCAAAGCATCTCAAATCTTTTTTAAAACTGAAAATAGAGGTTAGGGCAGTGGATCACACAGGTCCTAGAAAAATTAAATCAAAACTATCAGACTGTTTAGGTAGGATTTAGCAGGTTTAACACATTGATCAGTTGTTGATGGAACAGAGGTACAGTCATTACTTACAGACAAATAGATTTCCTAGCACAAACATGTTTTAAGCAGACTAGGAATATTTAAATTACTATGCCCTTTTTTCTGTCCCCTGTAACTATTAAAAGCCCTGACTTGCAATAGATCAATACCAATTTTCTAATGATCTTTTTCTTACTACATTTTAAAATGTCATCTTACTGTTATTAACAAAGCTACTGAATTGCAGTTACTTTTTTATTTTCTTAGCCAGGCCTTATGGTTCCTAGCATCTGGTTCCATCCACTGTTTTCTTGCTCATTTTAAACTTGGGCTTTTCTGTTTTGTTTTTTTTTTTTTAATTCTCTTCCAGGTAAAGTCAATATTACCTTCACTTTTATTAAAGCTTTTGGAAAATCTAAAAAGTTGTCCTTAAACACTTTCAAATTATAATTTATACTTTTTCGTTCAAATCTTTTCTCCCTTTCAAGGCAGTTCACATTTGCTGCCTCTTAAAATGACAAGTACGGGGGACTGAACTTCTATACACAAATACAGGCATGACCACTAGTTTCTAATTATGCAAACAATTTCTCTCAAGATGGCTTATAATAATAATTTCTTTATTTGAGGTTCAGCAGTATTTTAATTGAAGGCTCTGCTTTTCTAAAATTTTGAGATTTTGAGAAAGTTGTTATGATATAGAAGCATGAAACTTCTAGGATTTGTCATTCACAGTTCCCCAAGTTTAGGAGATTTTTGTTCTTATGTATAACCAATATCCAGTAAAAAGCAGAATGATCCTATTCTCTCTGATGGGTGGTCTGTGGAATGCATGCAGGAGATACGCCCGTTGTTCTTTATGTGTTAAAGCACTGATCATTGACCTCCTAGCAACAATACAAAGGCTATAGAACTATGTACACCTACATGTATCAAAGCATCCATCTGATAGAAAACAGTGTATTTAAGGCTGTAAAATGACCTCTGCTTTCTCCACTGAAAAAAAACAAGTAATTTCATGTAAAATTTGTTTAAGCCCGGTCTTGCTTTGTAGACTCTATTCCTTAGACTTTTGCAGTTGGTTATAATGGAAAAAGGATCAGTACTATGTGTCCATATACAGTCTATTGACTTCACTTTCCATTATTTCAGAATAGTTTACTCATCAAAAAGAATTTTTAAAAAATGAGGACAAAACCAATGAAAACTAAGGATATTTTAAAAAGCATTTAGGTAGCACTCAAAGGGACTACAGAGAGTGGGCATTATCTCTGCAATTCCTTGCTGGTCAGTGGAGGTCACAAGACTGTGATTTTTAAGATTGCTTCAACAGAAATTCTTTGAAGCTACAGCACATTTAACATTAGATTTCTCTTCATAAAAATATTCTAATTACAAAGGCTTGGAAATGCATGCAAACCCTTTTAACAATGCAAATTTTCAAACAAAATAAAAACTTTTAACTAATGCCGGAAGCTTAATTTAGACTCATCCGTAAGTTGCTGCTAATTAATAACTCACAGAATGTCAGCACCTGGCAAGTATTGGCTCTGAAAATAACAGTATGTTCCCTTACTGCTAAAAAAATACCCAACCAACCAAAAAAAAAAAAAAAACAAAACAAAACAGCTCCACATTTTATAGGAATCCTTGAGTCATCACAGTTCACAATTGACTTGTATTATGCACAACAGTTGTTGGATTTCTGAAGAAGCTCTATCTCAGTAAGGAGACCAGAGACAGACCAAATAACAAAGAATGTATGGTCATCTCCTACTTGACGTAGCACCTTTACTACAAGTTGGTAAAATTGCTGAAGAGAAGTTTTTAATAGTTCCATTTGTGCTATGCTAAAATATGTTCTTAAATAAGCAAAATATTTCATGCTTCCTCCAGCCAAAGATCTGAGAAAAGTTATCTTTGTACTGCGTTGTCAAAAATTATCTTCTGTTGATTGTTTCTCTTTCTGTATCAATAAATAACCAAGTTCATTTCAGAAAGCATGCATGATGGAGAGTATAGCACGTGGTATGCGCCCATTTTTTAATTCACACATTAGCCTTGTAAAGAACCAATATTTAAATAAAATAGAGCTGCTTAATTCATGTTGGCGATCATCAGGTCTTCTGAAATCAAAAGGAATTTTCTCACATCCAGCATTGCTAACCGTCTTATCCCATGTCAAAGCTACCAATAAATATTACCAGAAACACACACATCTGTTTAACTAATTTTTTCCACAAAAAAAATAAAAACTATTACTTCACATCATTATGAAAGATCTCTACAACTTTTGTGTATGATAGCTGATATAAAAAGCAGTAGGAGCCCACAAAATGCATACTCAAGTATGTTGAAATGTACTAAAACAGAAAAAAAGTAAAAAAAAATATAAATTACTGATTTCAGGTATTTATTTATTACAAAATTAAAATCAGGTCATGTTAATCACTGAAGCTGTAAAAGGCCATCCTGCTACATCCAAATATACTTTTTGTATTATTTTAAATGCACTGTAGTGTATTATAATACTAAATCTGGTTATCATATAAAACCATAGCAGTTTATGAAGAATATAAAATTGTGTATTGCCATTAAAAACATTTTAAATTACATCATAATAATTATACTAGGTCTTCATTTTTGTTGCCCTTTATTTTCCAGCTACTGGTTTCAGAAAACTACCACTAGTTTTGTTCTCTTCATGAAGAACACAGAGTAATTTGTAAAATCAAGCAAGGCTGAAAATGTGATTGAAATACAGGATTTTTTTTTCTAATGAAATATTATTATTGTATTATAAATAATTGACAGAATGTTTCAGGAACTCTTTTCTGATGTACTCATCCTTTTTAAAATATCTATATTTTGTGCTCATCCTTTAAAATATCTGTAAGAGACACAGCTAGTCTGAGAGGATGACTGGCTTCAGATGCACGTTTTCCAGCAGCACCATTAAAATGTAGTCATTATAATGGATCTTTAAGGCCCGTTCCAGAGTCCATACCCATGGAAACACTGCACTTAGTTCAAGAATTGCCTAAAAGAAACACAACTTACCCCTTTGCCTTAGATGCTTTTATGGTACTACAGAGGTTTTATATATTTACATTGAACAGATACTTGGAAAGAATTACAGTGCTACCATCACATTTTGTACCTTAGCAATGTCATACTTGCAGCACCTTCACAGCACATCATAGAAAAGCATTATCATGAATTACTGCTTAATGTGAAGCACTAACACTTCATTTAACACTAGGAGTCTTTCTTTCAACTGAAATCAATGACCAGATGTGCTAATTTATTTCTATCAGGCTAAAACAAGCAAACAAAGTCCTTGAAAATGGCATGAAATACCATGCCTGTATGTTAGGCTCAACATGTTGCTAAATGTAGGCAAAATACTTGAGGCGTTTGGTTGGTGTTCTGGCTTCAGAGAACAGAGCAGAAAAGCTTCTCCCTTAATACAACCATGGAACTGAGAACTTACTGACAAATTTCAATCCTAAAATTCTGCGCAGCATATTTTCCTTTATATCAAGAAGGTATGTTAACACACTTTGTGTTCAACAATTTACAAGTTGGTATAGCCCAAATAATTTTTTTACTCAAGAACTTTATCTTAGCGCTTACCAATCAACTCTAAAGGTTCATAAAATAAATAGTCCATTAAAATTCAATGCAAATCATAACATATCTACTAAAATAGAAATATTAAAAAATATTAGAAACTAGTTTCAGAAATTTTTCTTGGCTTTCAGCTGTTTTTCCCTACCTGGCCCATCCCAATCTTCATTCTCCACAGCAAGCTGCCCTGGTTTCTCTGACCGTGCATCACCATCAGATTCTGCTGCCTCCTGTATGCCTTCCTCATTGCCTGAAAAAATAAAAAAATCAAAGAAATATAGTGTTGACATATTTCAACAGTGACTTTTAGGCAGAGATCCCACAATATCCAAACAACTGCTTACATGCGTAAGTCAAAATATATGCATGGCTATGAACAGACAGAAAATTTAAAAAAATATATATTTGAGATATAAACATCAATGAGTTCCCAGTGATCCAAACAAGCCCTGAGTATCCAATCCTTTCAGTTCTGTGGAGAGACAAATGTTAGAAATCAGTGTTTACTCTGTATGCTTAAAAATCAGAATCACAACTAGCACCTAATTCTGTAAACCAATACACAGAAAGCCATTAAGTTTGTATGCACAAATGAGAGAAAGAAATCAGCTTGCTAATCCCCAGGAAGAAATGTTTTCAGCCATGCGTTTTCCTGGACTGACACCTAACTTTCTTATACATTGTGTATTGATGACACAGTACAAAAATACAATGCATTAAACAATCTGGCTTTTCAGGCCACTATTGGAGAGCTACACTTTGGTATTTCAGCATTTAAAGAATTTGCCTTTAAGGGTCATAATGTACCAGCAAGTCCCATGATCATTTTCTCCCTATCAAACTTCACCTAAAGAAATGCAACATTTCTGATGAATTTGAGAATTTTCACCATCCAGAGTACCTGAGCACATCAGTCTGCATTCAATAACTATCCACTACAAGTATGTATATAGGCCACATGGAAAATTACGATAAGCTTAAATTTGTAGAGATGATCATTCAATTTCTATTGAAGAACTCCTTGTTTAAAGTGCAGTTATTTTAGTTAAACAAAGAGTCTATGCAAGCTCCATGCAAAAATACTATGAAATAACCACTACAAAAAGATTACATGGAAGGTGAGGTGTTCAGGGGTTCCGGTATTAACACAAAATTATTTAGTCACAGTAATGTGCTAAATGACATTTTTGAGGCTTATCCCAACCAGTAGTTTGCTGCACTGGTACTTCTTTATTCTATTTATATTCAATTTATATTCATTTATAATCGAGTTATAATCAATCCAAGAAACTCTTGCATATAAAGACACTACGAAGAATGGAAAAAAGAGAAAACTATACTATTATGTACATCTGTCAAATAGGACTGAATTACAAATTTAATTTTTTTAGCAATCTTGAAGCAAACTGCTCAAAAAACTTGGCAGCACTAAAAAACAGGTTCTGTGTATTTTAGAATTTGAAAATCAGACTGGTGATTCGACAATAGGAGAGCAAGAAGAGGCAAAAAGCCGACCGACTAAACACTAACTTGTAATTTTTTCCTCCCTCGATAACAAAAGCTTTTATTAGCAACATAGGTAAAGAAACGTGATTAAAACAAACCATGCCAGATCCCTCTACTTTATCACTGGTGCTATATTTATGCCAGATAAGATTGTGACCCAGAGTTTTCAAGTACATGATCATATACAAACACTATAAAGTATTAACTTCATGTGCACATGTAACAGCTTGTAATAACACATTCTTCCTTGCATTCATAAAATGAACAGGGTTTCTTTTCTAAGTATAAGAGCCTGGTAAAACACAATACTATATTCACTTCTGACTTCAGTAACAAAATATAGTTCAGTGTATATGTAGTATTAAAAATATAGCCCAGTGTACTTAAACCTAGAAGACAACACAAATATCTAGTATAGTTTTTCTGTTAAACCTACTGTATAATTTTACCCAGGCATTTGAAGTTCACATGCACCAGTTCAATCTGAAGTTACACTTCAAAAGACAGTTCTAAATCCTCACATGTTGAAAAAACTATCAAGTTTCTTGTAAGTCATTTTAGCAGGTACTTGTTTTTAATCAACTACCCTATTCTGAATTAGCATTTGTATAGTTACTTTTGTCATAACCAAATGATCCCACTTTTTTCTGGGTGGACTGAAGAACCTATCAAATACTTTTACCTTCACAGCAACTTACTGCTGCAACAAATTGCTCTTTATTGGAGAGACACAAAGTACAGCTTTCCAAGGGTCAAAGCCAGCAAGATTAACTCCATTTTTCTCCAAAATGTTGGAAAGCAACTCTGAGTTTCTCACTCAAGCTGCGTAGTCACCGTAAAGCTCTTGAATTGTTCTTTGAGTGGAATCTTCGTACAAAAAAAAGTGTTTTCCTTCCACTATAAACAACAGCTTAACAACAAAACCAGCAAAATTTAGAAGTAATAAGAACTCCAGATAGAGCCCAGGCATGCAAAATGTATCTCCAAAATATAAAAGTATTTCCAGGTTACAATACATACACACCTGGGGTTCACATGCAAATTTGAGCATTATTTCAATGAATGCAACCAACCAGAATACTGAGCAAGGAAAACTATTAGAACTGAGAGGAGGAGAAACTTATGTGAAAAGATTGAGCTGAAGGGGGAAAGGACAGAATTATAGCTAAGGTATACAACCTACAGCAAACACTAGCTCAGTGCCTGACAGATGAAGAAAGACCTGAAAATGTGTACTAGCAAATCGTGTTATTTTATATCAACTTCCTTTTCAGTGTTTCGTGCAGTATGGTATTACATGTTTTTCATAATCAACTTGTCATGAATTAATGTATGACCCATGCAAATAAAGTGCTACAAAATGTGTAGAATTAAGGAAAACTCTGTTTTTCATCTAGAAGTAATTTTAATTATTTTCATTGATATTTTCTATTTTCTATAATTCATCAACTACCAAGTTCGTGCATTACACACTGGCAATATCACAAGACTGATTTCTCCTGTTCCAACAGCACACTACTGCAGACATTAGAATCCATCAGTGAAGCTAGTGTAACCCAGGTTCAGCTGAGCATCAAGGTCAAATGGAAATGGACAACAAAGTCAACCCATTTGGTGCTGAAGACACTGCAACTTCAAGAAGCCAGATGAGGCTGACGAGGCTTAGCACAGGAGCTGATAACAAAGCGCATCTCATGTTTTTTTATTCTTTTATTTCCTCTTACTTAATACTGCTTTAGCAGTTAACATTTGCTTAGCACACCTTTGTTGTGCTAAACAAATTTCCCTACAGAATTTATTTTCATTCCATTGTTTATTCTTTTAGTTCATTCACTATTTTCCAGTCTCAAAAGACTATTTTTTTTATATTTATTTTAAAATGGATTACATTTTTTCTCCAATTTACAGGTGTAGGCATTTAATAGAATCATAGAATAGTTAGGGTTGGAAAAGACCTTAAAATCATCTAGTTCTGACCTTCCTGTCATGGGCAGGGACATCTCCCACTAAACCATGTCATCCAAGGCTACATACAACCTGGCCTTGAACACCCCCAGCAATGGAGTATTCACAACTTCCCTGGGCAACCCATTCCAGTGCCTCACCAACCCTCACAGTAATGAAATTCTTATCAGATCCAATCTAAACTTCCCCTGTTTAAAATTTAACCCATTACCCCTTGTCCTCTCACTACAGTCCCTCATGAAGAGACCCTCCCCAGCATCCCTATAGGCCCCCTTCAGATACTGGAAGGCTGCTATGAGGTCTTCATGCAGCCTTCTCTTCTCCAGGCTGAACAGTCCCAACTCTATCATAGAATCCAGGACATTATTTTTTTCTTTCTTCCAAGTCAAATCAAGTGTTTTTTGACTTATACACCACTCATTTTGCAACTACTTATTGATTCCTTTCTAATCCCACTGTTATTGTTTTTTCTCACGTTTGTTTCTTCACTTTGCTGCTCAATTTCATTTTGCATTCAAGTTATATGAGAAATAAGTTTTTACCATCAACACCAAAGAATGGTACAGAAGTACTGCCAATCATATACACTCTAAAGTGAAGCAAAATCTGCTTCTGTTTAGGTTTTTCCTCCTGGCAACTAAAATCAGTAAGTGAATTCTTTCCTTTAAAAGAACATCACTGTATGAAAAAAAAAAAAAAAAGACTCTTATGAGCAAGAATCCATAATATCATATAGTATATTTACTCATGAGTCAAGCCTACTGGACTACTATTTCTCTATATTTGGCATTAAAGCTACATTTTGCTCAGAATTCATCTTTTCTAAGATTAGATGTCCATAAATTAAATTAGTCCAGACTATTCAGGTAGGGTCTCCTTCAGACAGGGAAGAGAGAAACCTCCTCAGTGACTCATCCTATTCAAGGATGCTGAAGATAGGAGACCCCTCTTGGTGTCTGAGGTAGTTGAAATGAATCATCCTCTGAGACACGCAGCTTGGACTAGGAACCTATCTTTAGACAGCTAAAGTTAGCTGAAACAAATCTCTGCCTTACAGTGAAGTGCTGAATACACAAAATACTGCTCAACTAAGACGAAAAAAAATTCAAGCAGATTCAGTAAGGTAATATGAACAGAATTTTCATCTTAACTTTACTATTTCCGATCAGCATTAACTGTTTCTGTTGCTCTTCAAAAACAGTCCAAATTTTTTATGTTGTTTTAATATCCTAGTGTTCATGCAATAGATGCAAGTGAGTATGCTAAACCTCTGCACTTCAAGGTGGTACAGCTGGTCAGGGAATATGAAGACTATAAAAGAGACATATTACCAGAAATATGACAGGGAGAACTCCAACATCTCTGACAACACTGACAAGTAGGAAAAGAGACTTGAATATTAACAAGTAATTTCTCTTTAATCTTTTTAACAAATTAAAGACTTCCCAATTTGTATTTAATCAGCTTGTACCACAAGTAGTTGTGGTATTTTAAAGAAGCACATGGGTTAGCAGTTCTTCTCAACCCTGCTGTTTTAATCCATGTTGTTCCTATCGGTATTAGGCTCTTACAGAAAGTCTGATACAATATAACTATTGAACTTTCTTACTAGGAACATTATAGCAGCTGTTAGTCACTCTATAATGTATTTTGCAATCAGCTAAATCAACAAAGTATTTTTAACAATGAACAGCTCAGAACTGACAGATCTACTTTCTTGTTCACAACTGCTTATCACAGCATAGATATCATATATGTTTGCCAGGTGCTCCTATAGCTAGGATACCTTCACAGAAGCCGCTCATGAAAGATAAGGTCATAAAAGAGATGAAAAATGTGCAAGCTTCATACACTCATGGTTTTATCATCAGACAAAATAGCTTTGGGTGAAGGACTGTACCAGTCACAAACAGCACATGGCAGCTTCTATTACAGCAAGAGAACATTAGAAGTTTGAAATTCAGTTTGTGTTCTTTCTTCCTGGCAGCATAAATGTAAACTTAAACTGTTAACACCCTAATACAGCTGTTCAGCATGAAACATCACTTCTCAATTATAATAAATCAATTCAAAAATAAATTGTTACAAAGCCTGTAGCACTTTGTACTGCCAAAAGAGAAAACAGACGTGATGCAGAGACGTGGGAAGTCACACACTGTAGATTTTAATTCAACAAGGAACATAACCTTACACACAACAGGCCAGTGCAACTGGCCATGAAGGGGCAGGCTTTGCTGGGGCCCTTTCCTGCTTTCTGCCACAACAAACAGTGGTTTTCCAAATTCCAGATCTAACCAAAGAAAGACTGTGAGACTGCATGTACAAACTAGATGCCAGAGCTTCAGAAGCTGCAAGTTATCATTCAAAACTTGTCCTTTGTTATTTGCCTTCTTGCAATGCCTATGACCAGTGTACAACTTGCACATACTGTTCATCTTGCTCTCAAACCCTAAGAAACACACTGTAAGCTGAGAACCACTGCCAGGAACCTCTCTTCAGAAGCAACACTCGTAACTTTGAAATAAATGATATACAGCTTAAAATACAAATGCAATGTACTTAATTCATTCAACATAACTTTTTGGCAGCACACACTATGTTTAAGAATACCAATGACATCTAATAGAACTTAACTGTCCTTGTGAATTACCCATTTTTAAAGGTTCTATGCATATATTTAACAAGCAGAAATCTCTAACTTCAAAGGTAAGTCTTCAGCAGACATAAAACATTGTTTACAAAATACATGCAAATAATGGGGAAAACATCTTAAATATGCTTTGGTACGGAAATAAAACTCTGAGAATAAGAACACTAAATAAATTAGGAGGGATGTTTCCATACATTGCCATATTTGGCTTCTGGTGTGAGGACAAGCTAAACAATCACAGTTGCTACAATGCCATGCAAATGGATTTATTCTGCAAGCCTTGCAAGAACAGAAAGACAGAGAGGCAGAGATCTGATGCTATCACCACCAGACTCTGTTATCACTTCACGTGATGCATATCTGAAACAATTTCAGAGAAGCCCACCAAAGTCAACTGAGACACCCCCTCTACCAATACAGTAAGTTTGAGCAAAATTTGGGCCTCAGATGACTGATTTACTAGGGTACCTGTAAGAAATCAACACTTGTACACGTTAATCCACTACATTTTATTTCAGATTACATTAATTATCTCAGTACTTTCCTTCTTTGCAAGCAATTATTGTTTTCTGCCATGCTGATTAACAATAATAATTTCTCCTGGGATAAATCTCATTTAAAATAACTGTATGCTTCTAGTTGCCTTAAGCACTCTTAAAAATATTTAACCAGCAAATGTCAGAAATAATGCACTGTGTCTTATCATAACATTTATGAAAGGTCTGTGAATATCTGTGTATGTTGAGTACCTACATGTGTGCAAGCTGTTAACTCAACAAAATAACAGTACGGAAACTATTTTAGCTCATATTAAAATCACCACTTTGTTTAACAAAATGACATCTTGACACAATGACATTTCAGCACAGTGGTCACATTAAAAAACAGTTTCAATTATTTCTAACCATTTCGACCATAGCATTTTTCTCCTGGGATAATACACTGCTGTACAGCCACTTCATCTAGACTGCATCTGGCCTTCCTCTCTCTCCAAGTGTTTGATACATTCCTATTATTGCATTGTTTGCTTTTGAAGTCCTTTCAAGACAAGAATCACTCTTTCACATGTATTCCTTACAGAATAGTGAAAATATTCTCTAAACTGTATTCAGACTTTCCTTCTATTAATGAGCTTTATATTTATGCTAATTGTTAGGGAGCAAATCTTACGGCACCAGTACTACAAATGCGCATCATTCGGATATACTGGCTACCCAAAAGCTTCTATAGCTTTAAACGGAAAAAAAAAAAAAACAAAACCAAAACCAAACAAAAACCCAACCCCCCAAAAATTCGTGCACCTTTTCAATCTTTCCCCATTAAAATTTCAAATACAGGAATTCTATCAGACATATTCAAGTATGAACCTGGGGTTCAAACACACATAGCTTTTGGCACTTGATTAGAAAAGCAGCAGAAGCACATTTTTAAAGACATTTAGATCCCCCAAACAAAGTCTATTACTTAGCATAATTCTCAAAAAGTTTCAGTGAAAATCAACAACCCATGAGATGCTAAAACACCCTGCAGCAGAACAGAGATGACTTCAGAGACACTCTAGTAAGTTTTAAACTCCTAAGTTTGAAGACTCTTCTGCAAGTTGATATTTATACTTAATTAAATAACATTTCTGCTCCTTGCCCACTGCAGAAATACTGTCAGACAAATCATCATCCAACCAAGAAAATCACATTTTATTAGGTACAGTTGAAATCATTATCAGATAGACATCATGTTTTCATGTGATTTCTACCCACTGCTAGATAACAAGTATCAATATATATCTGCTCTTATAAAGTGAAATTTTAATTAACCTTGTAAACAGTTTGAAGCTTGTATTTAAAATTAATAAACAGTCCCAGTGCTTCAGTATCAGAAGCAGTCAATTCCCTATCGCTGGAATTACGTTTCCAAACACATGCTGTATTACACATTATTTCAAAAACAGTTGAGACTTCTGAGAAACTAAGAAAAATACTTAGCACTCATCAATAAATGCTTCTTTTGTCTTATCCACAAGAATCTACCCAGCAATAATATGTATCTTATCAATACTTATCCAACAACATCATAAATTCAGCATTTGCTTTCATTTATTCTTTCTGTTCCTAGGAGAGGCAAATTACTGCAAATAATCCCGCTGTTGCCTTATACAGGACACAGTCAATGAGCAACTCTGCTTTTTGGACATAGGTTGGCAATAATTTTTCATCTCAGAACTCTACAGAAGTATTTCGCATTTCTATGTCAAGAACACTAAATCAGAAAAAAAGGCAAAAATGGGCATTTTTATAAATGAAATTAGAAATAGCTGTATAATACACATGAACTAAGAACATGTACTGAAATTTGTTATTTGTGCATTTCATATTTTAAAGATTACCCTTACTAATTTTCAATTCATATCCTGTCAAATTTTAAGTCAATCCAAGTTCAATTTTTGTGACTTTCTAGAGAGAGGACATTGCTCCACTTGTTTTAACTAAATGATCCCTCTCCTGATAGCTGTGATATAATTCAGAATTTCATTGTTCTTAAGAAAACCAAAATGTGCTGACTGAAAAGGCTGAAGCTGCTTCAATAAACTGCTCAAAGTTAAGTAAGCTATTTAAGTGCTCCTCTCACTTTACAATTCCATACAGTTAAAATAATGTTTTCTATTTGGATCTACATATACTTGAAACATGGCTTGCCTATTTCTGTTTGTGATACAGTTTTCTGTTAGATGACAAATTATCTGATTTCTTGTTAGAAGAATAATTTGCTTGGCAAACTCAGGTCAAATTTTTATCCCACTAAAGTTGACGGATTTAAGTTGGACTGAAAATATAGCTTGATGTGTTTCCACATGGGTTAGCAGTACATAGAAAAGCATACAGGACAGACAATCTTGTATTTCGTTACCCTTGTAGCCTTTCCATGCTTTCAAGTGAATGGTCAGAAAACTCACTCTTGCATTTTCAAATATCCTCCTCTTCTAGCAAGAAAACAGGTAGTCCTCTGAGCTTAATTAAGAGTAAATTGAGAACACATGAAAGGTAAAGCACAAGGCAAATTCTGATATTCAGAAGAAAAAAGTCTCCTTTCATCCTGCCAGGATCCAGTCTAATTCTGACTCACCACCACTCAAAGGCTATTATTTGAGAACCCCCTTCCTTTCTTTGTCCATATTCAGCATCTGATGAAAACTATGGAAGATGCACAGGATTCAACTGTTTTAGCTTAATGGGATATAGATGAATGCATAGGAACCCTCACTCTAGGGGACACAAGGTTTCAATACAGGTTCACAAACACGCAACAAAAGAGGTAACTGTTGCATTTTTCGAAGGAGTAGCACTGTGAGTTCTTAGATTCTTGTTATCCTAGGAGATAAAAATACACCAGTACACATACACGCCTTCTGTCTCCACTTACTGAAAGGAATTCATGTGTCCTGTATATATTTGGAAAGTCTACAGAAATAAAATGTAATGAATTAAGATAAATTTTAAAAGAAACAAAACCAAACAAATAATAATTTAAAAAAAAAAAAAAAAAGGAACGTGCTCCAAGAGAACAGGAGTATTGCCAGGGAAAGATAATGTCAGGCACAAGGAGGGGGGGTGTCTGGTGCCAACTAAAGCCGAGGGCTGTGCAATCACCTCTATCACTGCTCTATCAGTGTCTACACTCCAGCCAAATCCAGAGAAAACAAGGAGTCAAAGATTCAGGTCAATAAGCTTATAGGCGATTTGCACAAACAGCTCCTCCAGCAAGGTAAAAACCAAAGTCATATTGGCTTTTCTTTTTTATTCCTTCTCTTTGAACTCCCTGGTCCAAACACACCCTGAAAATGTCAGTGTTATATGCAAGACTTTAAAGAGCTGAGCTTCTTAATCCCGTTAAGAAATAAGAACAAAGTTGCCTGTAAAGATCTCCTTATTGAGCTCAAAGTGATTATGGTATAGCTGCCTTACACTGATCTTACTTCCACTTGCTATAGCAAAAGAGGTAGAAATTTTGCCATGAAATCCATTACTGAAAATGAAAGAAACATTATTGATTAAAAGGTTATTGGTTTAAAAAAAAAAAAAAAGGGGGCGAGGGGAAGGGGAGCAGGGGAGAAAGGCATAACTCTACGTTTTAATCCCAAAAAAGAAAATAGCAAGCACATTGTTAGCCATTATATGCCTGACATGAAAGAAACGAAGAATATTTACATACAGACACATAGGCATACATACCCAAAGTCATAGAGGAAAACAGGACAGACAGAAATCACTTTCAGAGTGTTAAGAGTTTGGCTGGTATTACAGATGGTAGCATGATAGCTTTGCACATGAAGTATGAAAGGAAAGATTAACGCACAGTAGAACTTAGCTTTGTGTATGCTTTTTCTTATATGGAGAATCATAAAGCAGCTGTTTCCCTGTATCTCAAGCCTGGCTGCACAATCAGGTCACATGGTTTAATACAAAAAATTCCAGTCCTAAGCTGGTCTGGCAAGCTACTGGCAAAATACATGAACAGAAAACCTGGATCAGGTTCTGAGCTCATCCCCTTCTGCCTAAGCATAATACAAGAATACAGCACCAGGTATACACTCAGTATGCAGAAGCCCAAATATTCCCCAAGTTATCCTCTTGCTTAGAACTGTGTACAAGTTTCAGAGAGCACTGGATTCCCCTCAACTCCCTCTTCCCCCACAAATAAAGACAAGCAATGTATTGTGAACTGAAACCTTGCATCAATACTGATTTGCTACAGGCATACACAGCACTTTGTGCTATAGATCCTAGAAGCACTGTATCATGAAACAATTAATCTTCATCCCACCCTACAGACCCCCCATATCTTCCTATGTCACCAACTGAAGCACAATGAACAGAAAGAAACAGAAGTCATTTGCTTTCCAAGTCTGTCACCAGCAGTGTTACTGCCACTGAATATCCTTCCAATGACGGCTAGAGCCAATGCTGCCTTATGATGGAGCAACAATGGGAAGCTACAGTCAAAGAACAGGATATTTCAACAAAATTGTCCAAGCATGGCAGCAAGAGACGGATAGGTCTTCTTTAATTGTCAGATATGTACATTCATCCATTTGCCTTTTTCTTCTGGAAACAGCTCCATATTTTCTCTCTTGATTCTAGTCCTTCCTCCATCTTCTTCTCTTGCCTCTTTCCTTTGAACACAGCTACTTAACTATCTACTAATCTCAAGTGATCTCTCTCACTGTTCAAGGTAACTTTTCCTTCGAAAGTTAATCCCTCATCAAACACATCTGCTAAGAAGGTCACAAAGAACTGCAATTTGTTTAGCCAGATCCCATCCTTATGAAGTGGACAAGGCTCCTATTCTCCCTGCTTTTTATGGAGAGAAATGCCACTGCCCTATGAGTATGGCAAACTTTCCAAGTAAAGGATGAGAGTATATTTTTTATTTTTCCTGACAGTATCTAGGCAGGATGACAGCAATCAGAGACCAAAAAGCAAATTATAAACTACTTCACAGCCATAGCTCAAGAGAACTTGACTTTTATACTTTACTTGTCATCCCATCTCCAACTCTGTGGCTTTTGTACTGTTCTGCTGCTTATGTCCCATTTTTGTAATCACTTTCCTACTTCTATTAGCCCCATCATGCCTCCAGCTCACTTCTTGTGTTTCTGTTAGCATCACCTCATTTTCTTATTCCTACCTATAAAAGTAAACCTGTAAATACTATCCTCAAACTGACAAAATGCAATGCATTATCACCAAGATTACAACCTACCAGTTTTCATTTCTTCTCCAAGGATTGAGACTAG
The DNA here is from genome assembly GCA_032466535.1 of Forpus xanthops. NCBI lineage: Eukaryota > Metazoa > Chordata > Aves > Psittaciformes > Psittacidae > Forpus > Forpus xanthops. The sequence goes on from JASSUY010037375.1 coordinate 22,138, forward strand.
TGCAGCTTTGTAGTGGAAGAACACTACGACTGAGTTATTATCACTTTTTCTAAAATATTCCCTTTCCCCTAGCCTCACTGTCAATATTGCAAACAAAACAAACTTCTAATTGCCAGCTCTTCTGAGGCTCTTCTAAAATGTTCCTTCTTGGATGGGAAACTTCATCCAAAGGTTAAAACTCACAGTTACAGGCTTAAACTGATCCCTCATAAATACTAGGTTTCTAATTTCCATTTTTGCTTTTAATATTTACATGTTTAAACACTGTTCACCTCTTCAGATTTGAATGTAAATGAAAGCTACACAGGAATCATTATTCACATGTAGCAATGTTAATTCTGGTTTTGTGGTATTGCAAACCTGAGGGGGGGGGGTGGAATTTTCCAGATTCCTTGTCATAAAAGCCATTAACGAGTACAAGGAGAAGTGAAAATAATAGCCAAAAGTCATAGTTTTCAAAACAGAGAAGATGTAAAATGACATGTAGCTCAATCAATGTGATTAATTTGCTTCACACTTTGCAGAGGCTTTTGACTTCACCTTCTAATTCTGGCAACTGTTCTGCTGAATCAATCTCACAAACCCAAATTAATAAGGTGGGAATGACAACTACAGCTTTATAAAGGTTAGCTGTTTGCAATTTAGACAGGAAGAGACTGCTCCCTGCTTATAGTACGATTAGACACAGCTTGACCAGAAAATCTCTTCAGTCAAAAAGCCAAAGTTATCAAGTTGGGAACCTTTACATCCTCTACTTTCATTCATCAGAATGGTGAGTTCAGTAAATTTTTGCCGTCAGGGCTAGTTTGGATAGTTAAAAGTCTCTGGTTTTAGGTGATGCTTGGATTTATACAGCTGGGGAAATATGAAGCCTCACAAACACCTTGTCCCTAACAGCTGCGCATTTGTTGCCCATGTCTCTTGATTGCTGCAGAAAGCCCCACTACTCACTTGCTCTCTTGATTTAGATCACATAGGAAGAAACTCCAGTGAGGGAAATAGGGAGCAAGAATAGATGAAGATTTATATCCAAAAAAATCCCCTTATGTTCTAGAACCTTTAATAGTCCATGCCAGCAAGAGGAGAATACAGAGATGGCATAAAGGATTTATGTGCCTGTTCTGATATTTTCTGGGAAAAAGAAACCCGTCATATGAGAAAATGCAGATGTACATTTATTTTTTTCCCTCTTATGAAGATATCTGTGTTTTACAGCTTGTCAATACTGTCAAAGAGCAAAGCAAAAACCAGAAAGTCTGGCCCTCAAAACAGAAATTCGAATGCATTTATTTGCACTCTAACCTATTTGGTACATATGTCATTTTCAAGCTTTCATTCATAATGTAAAAAGAAAAAGTATCTTTTTTGAAAAACAGCTTATTTCTCATACCATCTTTTAATTCCAATACCAAAGCAATACAAAGGAAAAAAAACAGGTTATGAATGATTAACAAATTCATGAAAAAATCATGACAATCAGTCTCACTTTTAGTATTTACTATATAATAGTCACAAACCCTTTCCCTAAGAAAGGGCACAAAAAAAAAATTATTTGCTTTCCAGATTAGTTTTGCCTTCTTCGGTTTAATACTCAGAAAACCCATACCTGGCCTCATGATAACTATATGCAAGTTGTGACACTGAAGAACATGGGGGCACATATGAAGGACATCCAACAGAAGATGAGACAATAATAAAAACCAATATATCCAGTATAATAAAACATATCTAGTCTCCCACTTTACCCTTTTCCAGGGATAGTCTCAACTTACTTCAAAGTGGGACATTCTGTCCCCCTGCCTCAGATGGAAGTAGATTAAGATTTTATGGGCCCCTTCATCCTCAGAAATTTCCTTTTCAACTTTTCTTTTGCAGCAGTTGCAGTGGATGGGTTCAAGATTTTTTTATAACTACAATACGGTTGGAAAAAGAATTGCTTGGGAGTCAAAAGTATTTAGCTTCAAGAATCAGCTGATGTCCTTAAGACATATGATAATCAAGATTCAGATTCAAATGTATTCCCATTTAATTTCCTGATTTTATTTAATACAGTATTCAGTGGATTCACTGTTTTTTTTTCTGAAAGAGGTGTCCATTCAAGGAAAGTGCCAAGGTATCCTGAAATGTAACATGAATTTGCAAAATTGATTGCTTTAAACAAACAAACACAAAGTATTTTTCTGTATTTCACCCAAAACAGTAGTATTTCCATTCATGTACCCAGAGATGCAGTAAGAAGTACAGAGAAATGACTATATCAAACAGACAGGAGCTAATACCGGTGCATAGTCCTCCACTGCGGACAGAAGGAACTCAAGAGATGCCAGTATAAGTACGCAAATAGTGGTTTAAATAATTACTTAGTAATGCCAGTAACAGGAAGAGTACTTTTTCTCAGCTAAGGAAAATGATGTCTGAGAGGCACGTGAACAAGTAAATGCACAGTAACTGAAGTATTTGTTTACAGTACAGTTATAATAGCACTTAACTCCCCATTTGTAAAGCATTTCCATTCATAATCTAATCTCTGTTCCTTCGCAGTAAGATTTGCAGCAGCTAAACCCTCAGCTGTTGACTAGACTGACTTTGATCTCTTAGGATACTAAGTATCAAGAACCTGTAGAACAAAAAGTAAATTATATTTTCAAAAGTTTGTAGGCTACTTAAAGGACATGTAGAAAACACATTTTTATGCCATCTCCACTGATGACTAAAGACTCCAGGAAAGATCAACATTCTGTGGTCATAACATTTGACTCTTCAAACAGATTTATTTTATTTTGTTAAAGACAGATGAAAACAATACAAAAATAGGACTGTATCAAGCTATCATGAGAAACTGTATGTTAATATCTGGGAAAGGACAGACAGATAAATCATCAATATCCAAATGCCTGAGGGGGTTGTGGACTAACAGAAGAATATCACCACAACAATTGCAGCTATTTGATAGGCATCCTTCCCTGCAGAAGACAAACAATAAAGCAATCAAGCAGAAATCTGGCAGAAAGAAAGTTAAATAAATGCTCTAAATAACAGTACGATAGTGTGCTATTTGCCAGGTGAGTGAGAAACAGCACAACCTTGCACACTGAACATTGGGTAAGAATGAATTAGTGCAGTTTATGCTAAAATACCTCTACCTTCAATAATTTGCAAGTAACGAATACATCAAAAAGGCACCTGCAACTTTAAAAGTTATCCTTTCACAACTCACTACTTTTCTACGATGCATAATAAGTTCCATCATAAGCTCTATTTTAATACTAGAATCTACAGACACAATCTGGTTTTCAAGAAATGTTTCCTAGGCAAAGAAGCAATGAACAGACAGGCTGCATTGCTGGCTTTGGATCTGATAATAATTGACTTCTCATGCCTGTTCTCTACAGTTAAATATAAAGAAAATAACATTCTTGGAGGAAAACATTAAAAGCAAGATGATTTACCTCCCCGAAAAGTCCATTTTCCAACATATTTAAATATTTACTCCCTGCCAGACTTAACTCCACAAGTGACTTTTTTCTACTTTTTAGGTACTGTATTAGCAGGACTTTTAGTACATTTCACAAAACAGTAACAAAAAAAAATAATAATCCTTTTGACCAATTGGGCAGAATCTGGCCAGTATTTCCTCAAAAGGTGGGCTACAATGATTACCTTTATTACAAAAGTATTCCACTTCTTCACAGTTCAGATTTTCAGGCTCAAACTCTGCAGAAAAGCTTTCCTCCAATGGAAAGTCTTCCTTTGAGACAGTATCATTTTCCTCAGACAGGCACTCTTCTTCTTCATCCTCAATGGCATCCTCAAGCGGCCCTTTAAAAAGAATCAGGAACACTGTGGCAAAACCATCTAACAAGACAATGGGAAATACAGCCTTAGTGAACTTATAACTGGAGGTCTCTGGCTACCTTTTTCTTCCACAGCTGTGTTTAGCATTTATTGGAATTAGACAAATAACATTTTATGGAAATTGAAATTGAAAGTGACTGTTTTCCTGATGACTTCAAATCAGACTATGCAAAGTATTATTATTAATAGTGTGTTAGTAATACATGGTTGTTTTTCAATTATTCATCAGACTCCATTATTAAACAGTTTTAACAACAGAAATCAAAGCTACATTCGGAAACCCCAGTAAACAGTGAAGAGCCTTCTCTTATTAGTCATTGTTTTTTGATGCTGAATTACAGTACTTAATACATTCCCTTTACAAGCTCTGTTTGTCAAGTTAACAGCACTGACAACTGAATTACTACAAAGGTACTGACAGTATAAATTTCAGCTTATTCTGCTATTTTGCTTCAACCAGAACCTGATGGTATCCATGATCACCCAATTGCTAGTCCATTTATTAGACTCCCAGTCAACAGACAGGACTTGGAAAGACTATCACTTCATTTCACAGGGGCCGAACAACCATGGTAGACAAGGACTGCAGAAACATAAGCCAGTTATAGAAGCAGGGCATGAGTCTGAATTTGAAATGGCAGCCTGGCACCTTTGATCCTTCTTCTAGTAACCTAGGCAGTAACACTGCTACAGATCCTTCCTCTTGAAAAGACAGTATCTGACAGATCTAGTACAAAACATGCTACCAACCGGAATGTACTCAAACATTAAAATTTCTTCTTTCTTATCACCTTACAATCACTGGTTAATAGTAACTATTTGCTAAAGACATCTCCTGCACAGGATGTAGAAAATTACCCTAGTTTTAAATAGAGATTTGAAATAACTGAACATATTTTAATTTAACTAAGATTTTATTAAATGTCAGTATGTTTCAAAATCCATCTTAAGACTGGATTTCAAAAGAAAGATTTCATTATACGTGGTTGGCGCTTGAAAAAAAATTGCATATTTCACTCTCCAATGAAAGCACAACCTCATTTATAACTGACTATTTCTTCCTTGAAATGAAAGCTAGCTAGCTAATGAAAAAAAAATGTAATTTGTATTTATATGATAGTTTTCAGTATTAAATACACTATTCCTATATAATCTATCATGCTGAGATTCAATACGTAAATGATTCTGTTGCATTTCATGAAAAGGGATAAATTTTTAAAAGAAATCAAATATTGACTACACTCTAATTTTATATAATTCATTATGAACCAGTGACTACCTACATTTATTAAAACAGCAAAATTCATTCTATGCAAGGTTGTGTAATTCTTGCTTCAGAGGAAAATGATGGTTACTTTTTATTGAAATTGATTAAAATTCCCAGTTGCGATTCCATAAATTAATATAGCCTACTCTCTTACATAGAAACATGGACTATTTGTGCCAGATGAGAATGTGACCAAATGAACCTGCTTTTGCAGACACATACCCACTAACTAGCTCAATGACTAGCTGTCATTCAACAATATATCTCCTAAAATAAGGGGCTATTATCATGGCTGAAGAAATAAAGATCCTCACTACCAAAGTATTCATTACTGTTAATTGCACCTTCTAGCCATGTTGGGAAAAAATCCAGCAACTGCATATGCACAGTGAATGAAGAGTGGGTATCACACTGTACGGAACAGAGAACAAAGCAGTAGCATGCACTGAAGCAGTGCACTGCAGCTAAACATGGGAACATGGGCAGATTTGGTACCTTTCATGTGCCCAGTTTCACATCAGAAATGAAAGCACAAGTGGTTCTGCACAAACTATCAAAAAGTACCTTTCATATTTCATAGTATTATCAATATGTGACATTATCTGTAGAGCCATTTACTGATGTGCACTCCTGGTAACAGCTGGATAAATGAACTAGGAAGGATCAGCAAACACAACAAAACACAAAAATATGCTATTTTAGAGAAATGTACATTTCTGCCATGTACAAAGATGGATGTCATGTTTTCAAAAGCAGTCACATGCCTTTAAAAAATTTTCAAAATATTTTAAATTTGGAGGGAAAAAATGTAAACTTCAGCAAGTACTTCAGTGTAAGTCAATTTCCTGCTGAATGACTGTCTCTTTGTTATTTGGCTTTTTGAAAAGCATCTTATAAAACACAGCAAAAGCAAAATATCTGCAAGTAATTCAATTGGCATGTGTACATGACATTTAGGTCTGTTTCTAGATGTTAAACCTGTTTGTTTGATCAGCTCATCAGTACATAATCAACAAGCTAACAATCACCACAAATTAATCAAGAAATACAAGTTAGTATGTGGTTAGTATGCTTTCATTCGCAGCAGTCATGGAAACACACACCTCATCATTCCCATTGACACTGTTTCCAAGAAGGTAGAAGAAAAACAATGTACACACCAGCTCCACAGCACAGGTTCAAACCCCTGTCATTTTGTGAGTTAGGTCTTTATTTTTTAAACAAATCTCAGAATGAAAAGAAGTCTTGACAAATACTTCCACAGATACTTCCTACCTATGTAACACTTCCTAGAGTTACATGTCCAAGCATTTGAGAAAAGGAATGTAAATATTGTCGTATCCAAGCAAGATCAGAGGAATGCACTCATCTACGCCAGCTTTCGCTTTGCATATGCCAACCCACATACAAAAGTCAGTGATGTTTACCCAGTCACATATGGGCACACATCAGAGCTTTATGTAATAGCTCACCTCAGGGGCTAACATCAGACCCTGCACTCAAAAAAACAGCATGACTGCTGCTGAAACTGACAGATCTGTGCATAAATATTTTTTCTGGTTTTTCAGACCGCTGCTGCCTTGTCTAAATCACCCATCTACAACCTAATAGCAGCCTTGAGACCTCATAGCAGCCTTCCAGTATCTGAAGCGGGCTTATAAGGATGCTGGGGAGGGACTCTTCATGAGGGACTATAGTGGTAGCACAAGGGGTAACAGGTTCAGACTTTAACAGGGGAAGTTCAGATTGGATATGAGGAAGAAATTCTTTACTGTAAGGGTGGTGAGGTACTGGAATAGGTTACCCAGAGAAGTTGTGAATGCTCCATCGCTGACAGTGTTGAAGGCCAGGTTGGACAGAGCCTTGGGTGATATGGTTTAGTGGGAGGGGGCATGGAACTAAACGGTCTTAAGGTCCTTTCCAACCCTAACTGTTCTATGATTCTATGATCCTTGGGATGAATTTTGTCTTACTCATCCTGAGTCCTCTTTTAAGTGTTCAAATGCAATCAGCTCAAGCATAGCGCTATAAACTGGTAACTTTAACTTAAGAGTAAGGCTTTGTTCAACATGAATAAGACCAACCCACAAGAGTAAATAGCAAAATTAAGAATTTCTTGGTTGCTATTTTTATGTGAACTATCAAGTATTTCATGTTTCATGTGTACTATTTCTGTGGTTATTAAATTTTATTCAAACACTGAGCAGGTTAAACAATAAAATCAAGTCACTTACTAGTAAGTACAAACAGACTGAACTCTATTCTTGACTACTCCATCTAATTACTTGCACATAAATAGACAATGAATGAAAAGAAAATAATTCAGAACTTCATGGTAAAGATCATACGCAATTACATATTCTTGACTAATTCAAACATAAACTCTGCAGGCTAATGTTTGCCTAATTTGTGTATGTGTTTCCAGAAGCCTCTTACTGATATGGGTAAATCAAGTCAGCTAGAGAACTAAGAAATAACCTAGTTAAAAAACATATAGGTTGGTTTTCAAAATTTACTAGCTTGTCCATCTAGGGAACAACCTACATAGCATTTACTCAACTTCTTCTTCAATTTAAAATGCTTAAAAATAGAGTCATATAGACATAAATAAGTTTTAAAAAATATTAGTCTCTGTTAAGTCTTTTCCCTGATAGTGTTTTTTTCCCCCAATTGTTATTATGTTATATTACCTTAAACAGTCCAAATACAGCTTAAGCACTTAATTTAGTATTACATTTTTTAATTTCTTTTAAATTGTTGATGTAGTTCTACACCCAATACTTCAACCAATTATATTGTCAAGTACCTATGGCACAACAGGTACTATGTTTGCTTTTATTTCAACTGGAAGAGGGTTAAGGTCCTATCCCTGTTCTGATGAAAAATCCTTTTCAATAACTGCTGATCAGTGTGACTTTACAGCCAACAACTGCCATAATGACACTGCAATGCAAATCTAAATAAGTCCTTCTACTGAAATTCATCTGAATATCATAGTGATCTGACTGTAAACAGATCTGAGATATGATTAGGCATAAATAAAACAGTAACATTTCAAACTGAAATGGCTTAAGAATTTAGCTGAATAGTTAATTCCAGAGACATTTTACATGTTTGTTTTTTCATTGAAGCAAATCTTTTCCTACTAGCACTTTACAAAAGAACGTGATGCAACCTAAAGAGGAGTGATTCTGAAACACTTTTGATTACTAGATACGGCTAAGAATTCCCAAATGCACTAAGTAAAAACTCAATCTCTCATCTTAAATGGGAGCACTGAAGGCAAAAGAAGTCTGCATTACTCCACTGAAGATTTTGCATGAGGTCCTGAAAAAAATATTTTCTTTATAAAACAAGCAAATACACAACACAAGAATTTTAAAAGGTTCGTTATTTTCTTGGTACTTACTTTATTGCATTAATATTTACTGATATGACCATAAACCTTAGATATTTTTTCAAATAACATAAACAAGTGGCAGAAGAAAACAGTACACTTAGTAACAGGAACGAAAGAGTCAATATAGCAGAAATCTGTATGGCTTAGAGGACACAGTAGTTCACTTTGAAAAACCACATATAATTTGATACAAATAATAACATCTGCTGAGCAGAGGCTGAGGAGTGAGCTGCATGTGCCTTCATGGAGAAAATTACTTCTGATTGAGGCCACTTGGCAGCGCAGTGTGGGGAAATCTGAACTGTGCTCCCTAATTTGTACCAGATTTACAGACAGTCAAGGACATATTTTTTAGCACTATTAATGTATTAAATGCTAAAAAGATATATAAATCTTTCTCAAATAGTCATATACTTAAATACAAATGCAGAAACCTAGATACAAACACAAAAAGATAGCTATGTAAGTGGCAATATTTACACAATGAGTAACAGATGCTACTTGAAAGGATAGGCCACTTTTAGTTAAAGAAAACAAAATCAACACTGTAGGAATTTTAATAAAATGGAAAAGTGTAAGAATGAACCACCAAAGGGTTTGCACTCACTTGACAAAAGATGCTTTTGCTACAACAAAAACTCCTAAGAACACAAATTTGAGCATTGCATCGCTTGAGCATGTTAAGTCCTGATACATCAACACATGACTTCAGTCTTATAGCATTGCAACCATAATGAAATAACTGAAGTTCTATAACATTAAACTGGGGAAGCTCTGTATTCATTTCTCATAGTTAAATTCATCAGCATTCTCCCTAAATGAAACCACTTAAACGCAAGCTCAAATTAAGCACATGCTTACATGTTTTCCTGTCCAGTGCTTTGCACTTAAAATTCATGTGTCCCACAGTGGGAAAGTACCATTGAAATAATTATTTCATGAAATTCTGAAGTGGTTAGCTTCCTTCCCACCTACCAATATTCTCCTACATTCCCAGACTAGCAACATAAATCAGTGCTCTTAACAAATTAAGAATGCTTCAGAAAGCCTACAATACTTGACAGTGAGTGGCTGGGGAGAGGTTAATGAGTATAATTAGATGTAGTAGCATTAAATAATAACAACTCCGATAAATCAGAGAGGCCTGAAATTAACTGATCAACATCATGCATGTTCTGTGGGATACATCCAATACTTCCTAAGGAAACATGTTGCCACACAAACAGATTATCCTTAGCTTATATTAAAACCCAGGTATGTGACGCTTTCTGATTACAGAGGGAAAAGCTTCAGAAAAATAGAGAAAAATTTGTCTCCTGTTTCAAGAACATTTTCTTCTAAATGCAATCACCTAAGAAAAACAGCAGGCAACGACTTTGTATTGATTCACATCACTCAGGAACATTAAAAGTATTAAAGAGGGTTCAACTTACTTCATTTTGAATCTGGCAGTTGGGGTTAAAACACCCCAACAGTAGTTCAGAGTTCATTTCCTTCTGGGAAGATTTCTGTACAAGACTTCTTAGCTACTTCTTCAGCCATACAGTTAACTGAAAGGAGTGGGTGTCTCGAAGCCCCATGCTTTTACAACAGCCAGGGGACAAGCTTAGCAGTGATCTGAACAATCCCAACAGAAACAATCCAGCTTCTCCTTTCAGAGAAGCTTTTTACAAGACATTAGCAAAAATGTACTTCTGATTTCCTTGCTGGGAAGCTGGCCTTCTCATGGTTTTGTAGAGACTTTTTAACTGTCCAGGCTCAAATATTTCTGAGCTTGTATGTTCAACCAGGGTGAAGACACAGATAGATAGATAAAATGATAAATATGAGATGAATATATGCTGTAGCGATCCGAATGAATTTACGATTTCTATCAAGCATTAGGACTGGCTGGTATTGTTCGATCACTGAGACATACAATATTCCCCTGAGAAGGAGAATCTTCAACTAAAGATATCTAGATCAATCACAGAAAGAGAAGTACACAACAGCAGCTAACATCACAGATGATAATAAAAGAATATAATACAAAAAATTTTCCTACTGAACTAGTTGCTCCCCTGACCCCAACAAGCAGACCCGATGACTGTTTGTTCTATCTCTTTTTTTTGGTTTCTCATTAATGAATGATCCCAATTTTCAAATTTTATTATAAAAAATATTGCCTCTCCCTTCCTCCCTGTGAGAACTGGTGTCATGGATTCAGCAGCAGCAGTTGTCCTTCTCCTTTAAGTAGTATCTGGTGCAGCACTGTGTTTTCAGTTTTCGGCTTGGGAACAGCACTGATAACACCAGTGT